>WEKX01008713.1:375233-440467 GCA_013390025.1 Pitta sordida
TCTCGGGGTCGCCCGGGGGCGGCTGCTCGGCGTCGCTGCCGGGCGGGGGGGCCCCGTCCGTGCCGCCGCTCTCCAGAGAGGACTCGCTGCCCGTGCTTTCCCCGGAAAGCAATCGGCGGACGCGCAGGTCGGCGCGCAGCGAGCGCAGGTCGTTGCCAAGGCTGAGCTCGCCCAGGTCTCGGAGGAGCTGGCCCAGCTCTGGGCTCTCGCCGCGCCCGGCGTCGGGGCGCAGTAGCTCGCCCTCGGGCTCGCCCAGCGCCTCCAGGATGTCCTCGCAATCGCAATGCATGGCCCGCTCCTCCTGCTCCTCGCCCAGAAGGTCCTCCGTGATGGAGCCCAGCTTGGGCGCGCTGCGGCTCCGCTCCACCGGCGGCTTGTAGCAGCACTGCCCGTTGAGCAGCTTGCGGAGCGGCACCAGCGGGATGCTCTGCTCGCCCACCAGCTGCTGCTGCTGATGCCGCGCGTCGTCCCGCTTCTTCAGCCGGCGGAACTCGGCCAGTGCCGTGGCCGAAGTCTGATAAAGCAGCAGGGCCATGGCCTTCGCCTTCTCGGGCTTGGAGACCAGTACGGCGTGGCAACGCAGCATCACCGCCTTGTGCTTCAGCTCGTGGCGGTAGATCCAGGCAAAGACACGGGGCAAGCGTGGGTCGGCCACGCAGTAGGTGACCCGGTGCAGCAGGTAGAGGTGGCCGGGCCGGCGCAGACCCTTGTCCTCGGCGTGGGCCATGCGGATGCCCTGCGCGCTGATGGTCAGCTTCATCTTGGTGCCCTGCCGACCCGCCTCACTCTTGCTCCAGATCTTGCAGACGGCCAGGTCCGTGCAGCCCTCGCCCTTGGACTGGATGGTGGTGGCGTTGCCCAGATAGAGCACCGTGTACGTGGGGTCTTCGCTGGTGACGCGGAATTTCCGCCGCTTGGAGCGGAACATGCTGCCCACGCGGTGCAGGGCACTCTCGGGGCAGGCGCGGGCCAGGGAGGTGAGGGCCGAGTAGTGCACGCTCACCGCGTACCCCTTGGGCTTGCTCTGCCGCCGNGGGACCCCTGTGCGCCCCGTCCCGCCTGCCGCCCGGCTCGATGGTGCCACAGCGCTCTCCTGCCGCCGCCGTCAGCACGGGCGGTGAGGACGGAGTGGGTATCGGGGGGAATCCATCTGTCCAAACTCCCCGTAACTGATAAAAATCCTAAAGGCCACAACGGGACCTCGCGCTCCAGGATACTCCACTGCCGGGAGAGTTCCAGCCCCAGCAGGCTGCCCGGCCAAGGTGTGCCATGGAGGACTCCTGCTCTTGCAACATAATCTTCCATTTGATTTGGTTAGTCTAGCTCTGAGAGCCGAAGGGCCTGCAGCAAATACAAGCTACTATGTATGAGTAATGCTTTGCTCTTTATTTATATGCAGCAGCCAAATAACAAGAAGCTATCTTGTAATTTCTTGTTGGGGCTGCTCGAGTACAGTCACAATCATAATGAGAACGTTGATCTGCATGTATAGCTTTTCGTGTCGTGTGTCATAGCCGTGCCAGAAAGAATAGAAATTCCAGGGTTGCAGAGAATGGCACTTCATCAGGATTTGAATAGACACTGTACAAAAGGGGAGCGGTGTGTACTAGTGCAGTAAAATATGTAAACATCTGCTTAAATTATTTGACAAATCGTTTCTAGAGTTTTGATCAATTGAGCCAATATATTATTACTGTATTATTATTACATATTATTATTATTACATTATGCCATCTAGCAGATTACTTGGGAACTGCAAGTAACCACAGTGGCCGGTATCGAACTACGTATTAAAAGCACTTGCTCGTTTGCTTGCACGTATTTCCAAAGTCCCCCTCACTGGAGGGCAGCGTGATCAGCACCGTCACTTGAGACACCGTCCCTTGAGACACCGTCCCTTGAGACACCGGTACCAGGTGTCTGGCCACATCCATGGTTTCCAGAGGGCACTGGTGGGTGTGTGTCAGTAACACACTGCATTTTCTGTCTTCAGAGACTCTAGTGCAGCACTTGAGCAGCGTTAGAAAGGCTACTGCTTGCCCTGAGAAGCGAATGTGTTAATGCTCCCATTTTCCAACAGGAAAACTGCAGCTGGAGAGCTGTATGGGCTGGGTGCCCACCAGTCAGTGCACACAGCTCTTGCATGGCCAGGGCAAACTGGCTGGGGCAAACTGGCTCGGCCCCTCACTGTGAAGCTAAGTTCAGCACTGTGCTGAACCAAGTCCTCTACTTCTTAAATAAAGTCCTGCTGGGACCTCAGAGGTGTGGAGCTGAGGTCTGCCCTGTTCGTGTTATCTGGCAGGAGCCCACCCCAGCTGGGGGTCTCTGCTTTAGGCCCTGATGCAGGCTGGGTGCCAGGCACGCCCTGGGAGTGCTGTCAGTGTAGGGGACAGGAGGGACTGTGTGCTGTGCTGCAGCCTGTGGCAGACAGCCTGTGGGACAATACCACTGCACGTCAGAGAAAGCTTTTGGTTTGTATGGCTGATTCATTTCACCTCCAGTAGCATCCAATGTGCTTTTCATTTGTCTCCTTTGTCTTGCAAGGTGAACAAAGAAGATGATGCTGTGCACATAAAATAATCCCAATGGCATAGGGTGACATCTGACGCTCACACATGGTGTGACACTCCCATGGTGCCCACAGAGCGGCCTTCACCCCTCGAGGTGTCCTGCTGAACCACAGCTCCTCAGACTTCTGCCTGCCCCATGCTTAGCAGCTGCCACTGCCTGAGTACTGTCAGGGAGCCGCAAGACTGGGAGCAGCCCCGGCCACACCTCTGAGATGCGTGAGCATGGCAGTCTTTCTGTGGGAGAGGAAGCTGCCTTGCCAAAGCTCTACCTGCCTCCAGCTGTGGGCAGAAGAGCTTGTTTTGGACCTCAGACTACAGGCACAGCAGGCAGATTTGTATCCTGGGTGGGATGGAGCAGACAAGGAGTCCCCTAAACCTTTCTGTGGTGCTGTCTCTGGAGGGAGGGTA
The DNA here is from genome assembly GCA_013390025.1 of Pitta sordida. NCBI lineage: Eukaryota > Metazoa > Chordata > Aves > Passeriformes > Pittidae > Pitta > Pitta sordida. Next base: position 378,212 of record WEKX01008713.1, read on the forward strand.
GTTATCAGCCCCCTAGAGACCTGTAGTAGCTAGGGAGCAGCAGCAACCCCAGCATACCTGCCTCCATATTTCTTGGAAGTGCAGCTGCAGGGAAAGCCTCTTGTGGTCACATGCCTGCTCGAGGATGGAATCTGTGTCAGCTCAGTTCCTTGTCATGCTTGCTCACCAGTCAGCATACCAGACCATTGCAGCCTTCCTTGCTTCATTAATGGGCTCACTTATCTCCAGGTCTGTCTCTTTCCTGCTGTGTGGCAACTGCTTCAGTTCTGGGCAAGTATGATCACCACATGCTTCAGTAACTGAAGAGCATGTTGCAAATCATCATGGTCTGTGAGAGTAATTTCCAAATAAAATGCTCCCCCCTCTGAGCCCTGTGCTGGGCTGAGGAGCTGTGCCACAGCCTTTGGGTGAGTTTGGCAGCAGAGAGCAGCCCAGTTAAGCTTGGGATACCTGCTCCAAGGATGGGGCTACTCCTGTGGTGTTGGATGTCTGTATTTCACTGCTGGGATGATAAGCTGAAGCACAATGAGAGGAGAGCCTGGCTTGCAGGGTCAGGACATGCTTCGTGGCTCCCAGTGAGCACGAGGTTCTCTCCTCACCTGCAAGGCCAGCAGCACCCATGATGTGTAGGACGTGAATGCTGGGGGGTTATCTGCACAGCACTGTAGCCCAGGGGAATGCAGCAGCCTGCTCTCTATTTATGCAATGTCCCAGCAGCTGCCGAGCATCACCTGCCTGTGTGTGCACGCATGGAAAGCCTGAGCAAGGCGTGGGAAAGTCTGTAAGATACCATCTCTGCCCTGAAACCCAGTGCCTGCAGCACCGCGAGTGCTGCATTTGGCCCTTGGCAGACCCCACTCCCTGCTCCACTTCATCCCTCTCCTGCCCTGGCCACTCCAGTCTGCACTGGAGCTCATGGTCAGAGCCCACCATGAGCCCGTAGGCTCTGGGGTGCACGGTGCCCCTCTGGGGCAGGTGGGCAACTGCCCAATCCCTCTATTGGAGGGGCACTGCCAGGCTGCCCATGCTGGCTGTTCTGCTGCAGCATGAGGAGATACCAGGGCCTGTCTGGTGAGAGAGGGTGAAACCCTACAGGGAGCAGACCCACTTGGGGGTGGTTTTTGTACCCAGCAGCTGGAACTGGAGCTGATGCAGGTCTCTGCTTTGAGGAGAGTAGGGTGAAGAGGTGCAGGGTGAAGCTGATATGACAAGACCAAAATAATTCATGGGAGTGTACTGATTTTGTCAGTGTATGAAAATATGTTGGACTTTCTCCCCTCAGGTAGCAGAAGAACTTGTGTTGCAGCAGCTGCAGTGCAACTGTCATAGTGAAACAGTGCAAACTGGTACTTCAGTATTTTCCAAAACAAAGTGTTTCAGAGGCACAATAATTATGCTACATGTCAAAGTTTTTACTTTGTTCACAAAGGAAATGCCTAACTGTCAGGTCTTGTCATGAAGCGGAAAAACTGAACAGCTCCTTAGACTCTCAGTCCATCACTGGGGGCAGGTAGAGTGCTATGGCCCCCAGCCCTACCAGCCGTGATCCAGATCTAGCCAACAACAACTGCAGATGGTTGCCTGTCACCAGGAGCAGCGACAGCCTGAGATGAGTTGGCAGGGCAGGCAACGGCATCATCTGCTCAGGGAGAAGAGTCCTTAGCAGCCATTAATGGATGCCTCATGCCACCCCTGCTGCCCTCCTGCCTCTCTGAAGGGGACAAGTACCCCCATCCTGCAGCCAGTGTGCCCTGGCAGGGCTCCAGGTGTTGGGACTGGGGGCACAGGGGATGCTGGGGTAGTGTGAAGACTGTGGGAGGTCCACACACTGGCAGACCTGGTTCCCTTGGGTACACTGAGGGTGATGCCAGTGTGGCTCAGGGTGCCACAGCACAGGGGTAGCCCTGGGGCCAGGGCTCTGCTGCTCAGCAGGGGCCATGGTGGTGGCGGCGGTGCACCTCTGCCGTGGATGTTTTTCAGTCACTGAGGGTGGCACACCCCACTTCCTGCAAAGGGCCCCCAGCGCTTCCTGCACCCGCAGTTATAATTAGAAAGGCAGCCGGTGTCCAATAGTGCCAAGCCCTCTCTTGAGGGTCACGGCAACCTCAGGGGGGGCTTGCTGGGTGGGCTTGTGCTGGGTACCCGTCCTCTGTCCATGCAGCCATCCAAGGGACACAGAGGTGGTATTTGGGCAGCATCCTCTGCTCAACATCTCATCCTGGGGGCTGTCACCATGGGGCCAACCCTGTCCATGTGGACAAGCAGTGGTGGGCAGAAGGGATGAGCCTGTTCAGGCAAAGCTGGCACACCTGGAGCTAATAAGTCTCATTGGCTTCCCATCCAGTGCTTTGTGCCTTCAAAGATGTAGCCATGTCTCTCTAATTAACTTTCTCCCATCCTGCCAGGCAAAGAGGTGATTTTATCTTCTTAGAGCTGGTGGAAGAAGCGGAGCCTATAAAACTCGCTTGAGGCCCCCAGCAGGGTCAGTGCCTTCTCAGGGCTCAGCCTTGGCTAGGCAGCCCTGCTTCAGGGTGCTCTTTCTAAAGGGGACCAAGACCTTCACCAAAAGATGGGGAAGCTTGTAGAACAAGCCCCCTTTTTTCCTACAGTGCCAGTCTGCTTATGAATACAACTGGAAAGAAGGGTTTTCAAGCAGCTGCAGTTGTGCACAGAGGAAAATTGTCTTGGTGCTCTTGCAGGGTGCTTTGTCGGGGGGAGGTTCTTAATGGGTCTGCTTGTCAGGCTGAGGCTGGCAGTACCGCTGAAAAGAGCATTGTGAACCTACATGAATAATGAATAACCATCACATGAATTTTTTAGAGACACAGTCCTGAGCTCTCCCAGTGCTGCCCTAGAGGAAAATGGAGGAAAAGTTGTCTAGAAAAAACGATGTTTCCTTTAGGCAAAAATGCACTGTTATCGTTGGCTTTTGAAAAAGAGCTGCTGCTGCTGCTAAATAATTTGGAAGATTTGCATCAAAAACTGGAGTGGTTTGGCTACAAGGCAGAAGTTGGGAGGGAAGCCCAAGCCAATGATTACAGTGTGCTGGAAAGACAGCAGATTTTACTTTTCCTGTGCAATGGTTTTGAGAAAAGTCCCAAAGCTATGGCCACCCACCAAAGAGCCAGCAGTGCTGGGCACAGATAGCAAATTTCAAAGGAGTGGTAAGAGGTGTGGTGTTGAACAAAAGTGCTTGCTCTTCCAGGACAGCTTCTTGCTCTAGCTTGTCCAAGAGCTGAGTTCTATAAACAAGGCCCAGCAGCAAAAATTCTGTTCATTTTGCATGCCATGGTAGCTGCAATGGGAATGGGCTGCAAATCAACAGGTTTATCAGACCACAGGAGCATGCCCCGCTACTCCACGCTCTCCTTGGCTGGTTGCACCCTCGGCATGCACAGTCTGGTGCCAAACTGCCTCTGTGCAACTGTTGTGACAGCATCTGTACCTTAGTGGCCTTTTTCACTGTGTGCAATCAATCCATGTATTCTAGGATTAATTATCCAATGTCTTCTAGGAGCAGCAGGTTGTCGTGTTCAGGTAAGACCAGTAACAGCCCTTCTTGCTCAGGTAGGCACAGGGGAGCAATGGGAGAGGGATGAGAAACATGTCAATTGGAAATAGGCAATTACTACTCTAATCAAGTCTCCACTGTCTCTCTCACTTGGATCCCCTTCAGCACTGCTCTGCTCAAAGCAATCCTTGCTGTGCTGCTGGTGACAGCAGACAGAAATAATTCCTCGGTGTTTATGAAGTGCCCAGAAATGTGTCTGTTACAAGAATGAGGGCAATTTGGGCATTTCTTCAGCAGCTCCTACAAAGGTGAGTATGAAATACCTGCAATGACTGTCCCTGAACCACTTCAGTCTGGAAACAGGAAATAGTGGGGGAAAAAACATCAACATGTGGGAAAAACATGGCAATCTAAATGCACAAATCTTTGCTCTTTGGGTTACCCTCAAACCTCACTGCCCCCAGGATGCACAGAGGGTTGCAGGTGGTGCACTCTGCACTGGTGGAAACACCAGCCAAGGACCCCAGTGGTGCCAAGGCTGTGCTGCCAGGGCTGTGCCAGTGGAATTGTTAGCAAGCTCTGCCCATGGTTGGGCAGCCTGGGAATAGCAGTGCGTGTGCCTCGGCTGTGGGGTTAGAAGTGCTGCCAGACTCAAGGCGTGGGGAACGGCTTGGCTGGCTGGCTGCTCTGACTGGTGATTATGCATTGTAGAGAAAAGGTAACTTTTAACTGAAGTACAAAAGAAAGACAATAATGAGCACTTACATTACTGCCTCAGTGCCCACATAAAGACTTGAGATGGTTTTATTAAAGATGACTCGACTAGAAACGAGTTTACTAAATCCGTTTGTGCTGTCTGCAGTCCGCCAGCCTTCCACTGAAGCACCTTGCCTAAATGAAAAAGGGACCGCTGAGTCCTCTTTCATCTTCCTTATTTGCCTTAGAAAGCAAAGGAGGGGCTGGACCAGGCTGGTGATGGTGGCAGATTCTGGAATAATCATGGCAAAGGTTCAGACATACTTGGGAAATTTATGCCATACAGTTGCTGGTTTTGAAAAGAAGAAAGGGAAAAAAAATGCGTCTTCCTAATGGGTATTTATTATGGGGAGTCATCATGTAGCACAGAACAAGAGAAAAGACCTTCCTGTGGGGATGTGAATGCTGCCACACTGCTGATGGCTAGCTCCTGAAGTTAAACTTTGCCTGCCTGTGTTCTCCAGGGATTAGCCAGGTTATTCTCCAGTTACAACTGATACGCATTACAGAGTTATAGTCAAAACTGTCTGGCCTTAACCCAACAACCATAAAGGAGAAACGATTCATAAATCAGTTCAGTGAGCAAGTACAGGACAAGTTATTTATTAATTTATCCTTCTCTCCTGTCTTGACCCAGACTGGCCACAATGGCTGCTGCCAAAACCTGTTCAATGGTTTCCTGGTTGGGCAGGATCTGGGAAAGATGCTCAGACTCTCAACAGATTTTGGCAGCTACCTTGTAGCACACCTTGCAGTGCTGCATCCAGGATCCCTCTTCGTCACCGTCATTCCTTGCATGCAGTTTGCTCTATTGGGATGATGGAGATGGGGATCCTGCACTGGGCTGGGTATGTTACAGGGCACAGGGTCAATCATGGCCCTGGGAGTTTGTCCTTTCCCCACAGGGACACACAAACACCTGTCCCCATGGCTGACTGCTGGGCAGGAGTTTGTACACTTCAGTGCTGGTTTTCTTCTCAGAGATAACATCTGTGCCGGGCCAAACCAGTGAGTGAAAACAGCCCCACAGCCGCTGGTACTGCCAAGGGCTGGGCTGGGCCTGGCACCCTGTGCATCCCCCTGTTGCCAGGGCCTCCTGCTGCAGCACTGACTTTGGGGTGAGGGTCAGCCATGCCCTCAGGTTTGGGCTGGTGGCTGCTGTGGGAGGGAGAAGGGTTAGAGCTGAACCTGGGAAGGAGAGCGCTAGAGAGACCTATGTCCATGCTGAGTGCCAGAGGAAGGCAGGGGAGAGTTGAAAGATGGGTAGGTGGGCGGGTGGATGGGTTCATGGATGGATGGATGGATGGATGGATGGATGACACAGAATCAGTTAGGTTGGAAAAGACCTCTGATACCATCAACTCCAACATATGACTTAAATTGCCATGTCAACTAGACCATGGCACTAAGTGCCACATTCAGTCTTTCTCGAAACACCTCCAGGGACTCTACCACCTCCCTGGGCAGCCCATTCTGTGAAGAAAATCTTCCTTATGTCCAACCTAAACCTCCTCTGGCGCAGATTAAGACAATCTCCTCTGGCCATGGTCTGGATCGATCATCCCTGGGTGGATGGGCAAGGCAGCACGGGCAGGTGCTGTGCGGTGGGGCAGGACAGCAGTGGATGTGCGCTGGCAGGGTGGGCACTGCGCACACGGAGCGATGGNGAGGTGGCCGCCGAGCGCGGGCCGGAGCTGCGGTCGGCGCCCGAGCAGAGCCCGCTGGAGGAATTCCTGGCCACGGCCGAGCTGGCCGGCACCCGCTTCGTTGCCGGTGAGGAGCTGGGGGGGNAGAAAATCTTCCTTATGTCCAACCTAAACCTCCTCTGGCGCAGATTAAGACAATCTCCTCTGGCCATGGTCTGGATCGATCATCCCTGGGTGGATGGGCAAGGCAGCACGGGCAGGTGCTGTGCGGTGGGGCAGGACAGCAGTGGATGTGCGCTGGCAGGGTGGGCACTGCGCACACGGAGCGATGGCACGGCCGGGCGGGCAGTGCCAGTGCGGAGCCGATACGGAGCCCGGGGTGCGCTGCCCGTGCGGTGCAGCTGCAGTGCAGGTGCGGTGCCTGAGGTGCGGTGCCCGTGCAGTGCCCGAGGTGCGGTGCAGGGGCGCGGAGCCCGGGCTGCAGGAGTGGGGTGCAGGGGTGCGGTACCCGGGGTGCAGTGCTGGGGGTACGGTGCAGGAGGGAAGTGCCTGGAGTGCGGTGACCGCGTTGCGGTGGCGGTGCGGTGTCGCCGCCCGGCGGAGGGCGCCGGCAGCNGCCGGGCCTGGGGACCAAGGTAGAGGGCCGGGATTTTGGGATGGGGAGTGGGAGCAGATCTCTTCTGATCTGTAGGGCTGACAGTGGGTTTAGCTGGGTAGGGAGCTGTGGGACAGGGGGTGAGGTCCTGAGCCATGGCGGGGCACAGGTGGTGGGTGACTGTCTCTCCCCGCGGCAGAGCGTCTGAACGCCCAGATCGTGTCTGCTCAGAGCCGCACGGGCCTGCTCACAGCCCAGGAGGCCCAGCGCGTCCGGCAGCTGCACCAGGAGAACCAGGAGTTCCTGCGCATCCCGAGAAGGCGAGTCCTGCAGGGCTGGGCTTGGCAGCCCCTGGGCTGAGCGGACTCAGCCTCGTGGGGGCTGCAAGCCCGAGGGCAGCCCGCAGCTTTGTCAGTACCCTGGTTTTGGGGAAGCCACTCGCTGGCCTTCATGAGCCTGCTGTAACCACGGCACAGGCACCTGCCTGCCGTGTGAGTGCTCCCAGTGCCAGCCCATCTGGCCTGATTGTGGGGTTTTCCTGCTCAGAGTTCGGTACTGGTACATCCAGGTTGCCTGGTAAGCCTTTCCAGAGCTCTGCGTATGGCAAATAGGGGGATTAATCCCCCGTTTTAAAGGCCCTAGAAATCTTAGCCTAAATAAGCAGCTTTGTGAGACCTGGTGTGCATACACTCAGCTAATGGAGTCTGGAAGGAACAAGGAAAAAGTTGCTGGAAACAGGTACACTCATATCTGAACAATAACCATCCTGGCATAGCTGAATGTGTGGTGTTTGTATTCTTCATGTTTACTGCAGTAGTGTAGCTGATCTGACTGCTGTTTCTGACCACTCACTTCAAGATATGCTTGTTACAGGCCACGCTGGGATAGGACAACCAGTGCAGAGGACTTGAAGCAAGCGGAGAGGGAGAGTTTTCTCGAGTGGAGGAGACAGCTTGCCCAGTGAGTATGCTGCTTGAGTCTGGGTAAGTAGCTGGTGGCATTTAGAGACCCAGGAAGCAGTGGGTTGTATTTATCCTTGCTGGACCAATAAAATTAACATCTCCTGAGTAGCTCCCTGCACTTCTCCTGGAAGGCTGAACATCTCAGCCACAGTCCAGAGATGTCTTTGTGGAGATCTCTGCAAAGCTGCTTTGTGTATGCATGTTCCTTTTAAAATTCTTCAGGAGGTCATGTGATGTTCTGTGTTTGCCTGTGAAGTAGAGGAGTGCTGGATGTGTTTTCTAAGAGCAGCAGTCTGAATAGCAGGCAGTGCTACCAGCCTGTGTTCAGCAGCTTGTGCTGGTCTGGTGCTGCATCTGCTGGATTGGAGAGTTGGGTGATATCTGCTCATGCTCTGCAAATCTGCACTTGCTGTTAGCACAGCCTGAGCAATTTTAACCAGGGCAAGTTAGAAGCTGTATAGAGCCATTTCAGGTACAATCCTCAAATTTGTTAATTTTTCCAAGTAGTATTCAACTGAGGAGTGACCGCTGACACTTGGGATAACTTCTCTCATTATTGTTTCTGATATTTCACGGGCAGACTTCTCTTGAGTTTTTGTTCTTTCCATCATTTAGCACTTCTCCATTGGTATGATCATGAGTTGTTGTGTGACTGCTGAACCAGTGCTACTGACAGCAGTTTACCTTGGTGGCTGATCTGTTTGCAAAACCAGCAGAAGGAATATATAGTATATGAGTCTGGTTTGAGAGCTCTGTCTGAAACTAAATCTTCCTGAATCTAAGGAAAAACTGGTGCTGTGCTTACTGCCTGACAGTGACCAAATGTAACATCTTTTTTTCTTTCTTTTGCCTTAGCCTTGAGGAAGAGAAAAAGTTAATTCTAACCCCATTTGAACGAAACTTGGAATTTTGGCGTCAGCTTTGGAGAGTCATTGAAAGAAGGTAAAGTATTTCACTCTCCACTTTTAAAAAAGTAATGTTTAATGTTTTGTGAACTGAAGCTTTTGAATCAGGTGTCAAGTGTCTGAGCACAGCAGAAACAGTTATGTTAGTAATGTTATCAGCACTGAAGTGGTTTTGTTTTAAAGTGATCAAAATGTGATGTGAGGAAGGGCAGCTACTAATTCTCAGCACTGATCTCCAGTGGTTTGGTCTGTCTCTGAAGTTTCTTCAGATGCTACTGCTCTTGGTCTCTTCCAGTAACTCACTGTGGGAGGTCTCTTTTGAGACTGTGTCTTTGTCTCTTTTTGAGATTAACCCTTCCCCTCTTTCCTAGCCACACAACTGCAGCTGATATTCAAGGGCAGGAGTCAAGGGAGATGAACTACATATTGGGAAATAAGGAGTCTCTTGGTCCTTTGTCACACAGAGAAGTTGCAGCAGTGCACAAAAGACAAGAGGCTGTCATATCACAGGAATAGCTTTGTTTGCTCTGCCGAGCTGTAATACAATAAGAGTGCTATTTGTTACATTAATCTAACTGGGGCATTTAATTTCACTGGTAGTAATTAAATTTGAGATCATCTCTTCTGATTTTCCTAAAATTGAAAAATACTTCAGCAGTGAGGTCATGATGAGCTGGTCCTTTCACAGAAGGGACTTTGTACTGGGTGCTACTGGGCCTTTGGCTGGGAGAGTGCTGGTCAGGAGCATCCACTGTAGGGTATCATGACAGGCAGTGCAAGTGCACTGAGTGTTTCGAGGTGGCTTGAGCGTGTTATTAGCGCCCTTCTGCTCCTGCTGGTGCTTTTTATTTTGTGTAGAGTGAGGATGCTTGCAGAAGTGAATGGAAAAGTCGTTTCCCTTACCTTGCCAGATAATTTCATCAGTTGTCAGCCTTTTCCTGTGTTTGCTTCAAACTAGTGCCCAGCAGTGTGATTCAGTAGCTTCTCTGTATCCCATCCCAGTACCATGGTGTCAGCTTTCTCTGGTATTGACCTTTGAATTTCTGTATGTGTGCAGTACCTCTTTGTACACACGTGGCTTATTAAATTACTCCCTTGGGGGAAATATTGATTTATTTCTTTTGTATGTGTAACCAACTGCCTAGTGAGGCTTGAAATTCTTCCATTCAACCTGTGATGTTCTGAAGCTGTCCGGAGTTAACAGAAATCCCTGTCAAATAAATAGAATCAGCATGTGGCAATCGGTATTTTAAAGTACTTGCCTGGAGAATTTCTAGTGGAAGAGGCTGTAGTTAAATTGTCCCCCTCCTTTTGAGAAAAGAAACATGAACGCCTTTGGGATCTGAAGCCATTGTGTTTAATTAGCGTACAGAGCTAATGAGTCCTGCTCATATGTGGTGCCAACCTGGTGTCTGAATTTGGAAGGTGTTTCTAAATATCTTTCATGAGGGAGCAACATGTTTTACTGGAGTCTAGTGCTATTTTTTCACTATTTTGTGCTTTGTGGCAAGAAGAGCACAAAAGATATTTTGAAAATGCCTGATATCAAATGCTTAAAACCTGCAGGTTGGTTGTGGTTGCAAAAGGGACAACAGTGTTACAGAATAGCTCGCTGTGCAGGGAAAATGAGTTTTCTTTCTCTTTGTAACCACCCTGCCACAGTTGATAATGAGAATAGACAGAAATAAAGTTGTGTTATCACAGTTTTTAGTACCATTGTAAAAGGTAGAATAACACTACTCTGGTTTTTGCCTGCTGAGCCTTTCTGGAGGGTAGATGGATTGGCAAAACTGGCATGTTTCCTGCCCACTTTTCAGCTGTACAGGAGAGTGAGCCAAGTGAGGAAGAAATACTGTACATCAGTACATTGCATACTGTACATCAGCATTGCTCTGTTGGGCAGGTGGGCTGCTGAGATGCTTTGTTTTCAGTAAAGGTACTTAGTAGGACAACACAGTTAAAGCCATTAAAATTCCAAGGAAAACCTAAAAGCAAATAGTTGCTGTGCTTTGCTGCTTCCTTTAAGGCAAGGTAAGGAGGAGTACTTTATGAGGTTTTCTTTTACTTTTGCAGTGATATTGTAGTCCAGATAGTAGATGCTAGAAACCCTCTTCTGTTTAGATGCCAAGATCTGGTAAGTAAAATGCTTTCTTGAATTTATTTCTTAAAGTTTACATTATTTACTTTCTGTTTGGCACAGCCACTTTGAAACTGTTCTGCTGTTGTGCCTAAGTGGATATCTTATTAATTTATGCAAGTATTCTGGCATGAAATTAGTTTTCTTTAATGTCTTTTGATATTTCACACCAAATGTTGTGGATTTGGAGGTGGTTCTACAGACTTGATATTGCAGATATTATATTACTTCTTACTACCTACTGCAAGTGCCCTGACGCAAGAGTAATTGAAGTGAGAACTTTTGTAATGATGGAGTATGGAACTTGTGCATTGATGAGACATGAAATTGCTCAAATAGTTATCTTAGGAGTTCCTGCTGCAGGATTCTGGTTAATATCTCGTCATATCTCTAAGCAGACAAGGTGTTGGCACACGTGGCCAGCAACAAGCTGTACTTTGGTGGCTGCATGCTCCAATTTGTTCTTGCTACTGTCTGCTAAACACCAGTTCCACCTATCCCATGGGATCTTAAGCTTGGCTACTCTTGAGTGGAGCTGGGTGGGGTAACTTGTCTTGTTGCTCTTGTATTATCTTGAGGGGAGGAGGAGTTGGAACCAGTGTATGAACTGATGCTTCTCTTTTTTTTTTCAGGAAAGTTATGTTAAAGAAGTCAGCAGTGACAAGGAGAACATGATCCTGATCAACAAAGCAGATTTGCTGAGTGAGGAGCAGCGGGCTGCTTGGGCACAGTTCTTTGAGAAAGAGGGTGTTAAGGTGGTGTTCTGGTCAGCTTTGGCAGAGTGTGAACGGCTGTCTGGAGAAGCAAAGGTACTGCAGGTGACCAGTTCAAACTAGGCCTGTGCTGGCTGCTGCTGGTATCTTGCTTTGTAGCTGTGCTTGTGATAAAGCTGAGCACATTTCAAGAAAAGGCACTGTCCTTGTCTCAGGGAAGGGTTATTTTAGACGTGTGCAGCTGTGAAACAGCAGTTCAGTGATTTGATTCAGAGACAAAAGTGAGGAGAGTAAAAGGGTGAACAAAGTGCAGAACACAGAAACAGCCCTTGTAGTGCTGTTTTCTAATTCTTTCAACAATTAAAGGTTTGCAACCTTTCCAAGAGGGATACCATGAGGGATGTGGTTATCCATATAAAGGTTTCTTTTCTCTCCCAGAGAGTGGTGTTTCTTAGAGAATCTGAAGTACCTGAAAGCCTTTTTTTGCCCAGTGAGGCAAACTGAGCTATTGCCCCAAGTTACATGTTACTGGTATGTGGCACTTTCGGCTTTTACTGTTGTAGCCATTCAGCTATGGAATATCCTGTATCTCCTTCCAAAAATACCTAGTTTGTTCAGCTGATATCCTCATAAATGTTATCTGTACAAATGGTTTCCTTATGAATTCATCCTATAAAGTGTTTTTACAGAGTGATTTAAAAGTGAGACTGAAAGTGTTAGTTCTGTTCTTGTTTGGAAAGAAAGGTCAAAATGCAATTGCAATGGAAAGGTAGTCCTTTTGAATGTAAACTTTGCAGGGAGGAAATGTAGAGTTGGACTGAAAACAAGACAGCATGAAGTTATTTTAATGAAATATTTAGACCTGAAACAATATGGCTTTGTGTTCTGAACATTAAAAAAGAAAAAAAAACATTAATTCCTATTACTAGGAGCACTTAATAATTTTTAAAAATGCATTGTGGGCATTTGTGCATTCAGAGCTGTGCACCTGGAGAGGAACCTCTTAACGAGTTCACAGAGAAGCTGTGAACAGTCCCTCTTGGAATACTTTTGTCATTCTCCTGAATGGGCTAGTTGTGTCTACATCCTACTAAGACCCCTAAAAAAAGGCTGTGCGATGTATACAGTGAATTGTCAGCCCTTGGGACCTAGCTGATGATAAAACAGCAACTGCAGTCAGCAGCAAGGCTTAGTGTTGTCTTTTCCTTTCACCTCTGAAATGCTGTTCACACAGGAACTGGATGCTGAAGGTGTAGCAGAGCACCTGAGTGATAATGAGGATGAAAGCTCCAGTCAGGAGGAAGGCACAGCACCACACAGTGCAGAAAGCATGTCCACAAACAACACCTTGCAAATTGCACACCAGGTTCTGGTCAGTGATGATGACAGCAGCGATGAATATGAAGACTGTGAAGAAGATGAAGAGGAGGCCTGGCAAACCTGTTCTGAAGATGAAGGTAGTGACAATGTAAATGTTGTTGCTTCAGAGAGGATGGAAAGCAGGACTGATGGTGCTGCAGTGCAGTGTGTGGTGCAGGAGCAGAACAGAAACGTCAGGAACTTCAGCCACCTGGTACAGAGAAATGAGCTGCTGGAGATATTCAAAACCATGCATGATGGACCAAGGGTGAAGGATGGGGAAGTAAATGTTGGGCTGGTGAGTTGGACTTTGTGCTTAAATGGAACTTGCTTCGTCTAAATTTTAATTCCATATGCCCTCCATGGGAAAAATTCATGCTGTAGCTTGGCTTCCTGTAAGGATATAAAAACTAACAAGCAAAACCACTGCAGGTTTTGTGTAAAAATTAATTCTGAAGTTCCTGGAGCTCAGTGTTCCCCACTGCTTGCTCTAATTTTTTTAGTACATTTTATGAAAGTACTTTTGTATCAGAGCTCTGTCAGTCTTCTAGCATCACCCTGCCTAATACCACTATTGTCATTCCACTTCCTTGTCATCTAGGTGGGTTACCCTAATGTTGGCAAAAGTTCAACCATCAACACAATCCTTGGAAATAAGAAGGTGTCAGTGTCTGCTACACCAGGCCGTACAAAACACTTTCAGGTATTGCTAACAAACAGCATCGATCTTTTTATTATTTCTTTTTCCCCAGTGGAAGAGAACTTCATTGTGAACTAATTGCAGCCACATGCACTGACTGAGAACTCTGCCAGCCTGAACTCTGGGCAGCAGAGTATATATATATAGTTTTGAAACTTTAGTCCTTGCTTCCAAAGTCTTGCTACAGTTTAAATTAATTATGAGAGCTGCTGTGGGATGGGAGATGTTTTTCATCTGATTTTATTTAGGTAACTTGTCCCTTCTTTTTTCAAAATCAGTCATGAGGAGAGAAACTTTTTAAAGTGAGTGTTCCTCTGAATAGCTTAAGGTCGAGGTTTCAATCCATCCTTCGTGTTTGTATCATTGCTGTAAATGAATCTAGTTTTGCTGCTGTTTTCATACTGACCAAGTTTTAATTTTGAGGTAGCAACTCCAATGGTATAATGTGGGACCATTGTGGGATTTGTACTGATTCAATCTCCTGCATGTTTCAAAAGGTCAAACAGTTTAAAGGTTTCTGGAGTGTTTCTCTCTCATCAAACTGAAGGGCTGAAGGTCTTGCTGCTCCCATCTGAACACCTTGTTTGGGAATTTTGGATATGCTGCTGTCTTTCACATCCCGTTTTCTTAATTGATTGGCTGGGGCAGCAGGGCAGATGTCTCTGTTAGTAGAATTTCTGAATAGTCTCACGTGCATCCATATTTCATCTATGCATTTTTTGTTGTTCCTTTTTTTCTCCATGGACACCGACTTGCCATAGTGAACTAATTGGTTATTTGTCATGTAGACCCTGTATGTGGAGCCTGGCTTGTGCCTTTGTGATTGCCCTGGTCTGGTGATGCCATCTTTCATCTCTACCAAGGCAGAAATGATTTGTTCTGGAATTCTGCCTATAGACCAGATGAGGGACCATGTCCCACCTATTTCTCTAATATCCTTTGTATGGGGTTCATGGGAGTGTCTGTGAGGGTTGGATGTGGAGTATGGCAAGTAGTGTGTTCCAGCCCTGCTAGCAGTACATGTGCTCATGCCTTGAGGACAGTGGAAAATACTGGATAAAACAGCCCTGCTCTGTTGGTGTTTTCCCTGTTCATTTCAACTTTATCTTCTCAGATATGTATTATTTTTCTGGTCCAGAAATCATTTTTCGTACTCTTGGAGTGACAAGGGCAAGATGACTTGTGTAGCTGAAAATCACCAGGTGGTTTCCTTCACTAGCTTACGTTTGCCAGCATATCCCACGGAACATTTTGGAAGCAACCTATGGAATATGTATCATAAGGCCAAGGGAAGATGAGGATCCCGATCGAAAGCCAACAGCCGAAGAGCTGCTAACAGCATATGGATGTGAGTGATGATCCTTTTAAAACCTGTCACCCACACTGTGTGTGCATGCTCCTGAACACGCCTTAGGAGATTGTTTTAAAGTTAGGCCCTCCTTGGGTTTGTTGTGCATTGAACCTCTGTATTAGGATTTGCTCTCCTCTCAGCACGGCCTTTGTTAATGCCTCATCTCCTGTGTGTGCTTTGCCAGTCTCATCTGACAGATGTAGTGGTGGGGTGGAGGACATTGGTGAAGTGTCCTGTCAGTCTACGGTGTGGTGCTCTTGTCCTTTCAGATACCTCCCATCAACTGAGTCTTGAATTAGACTGAGAAATGCAGTGAATTCTGATTCTCTGTCCTTAAAACAAAAATAAAACCCCAGCAGGTTTTCTGTTGGCAGGGAGATGTCAGCTCTCAATTCCTTTAAGGTCAGGTTGCTTCTGTGCTACCTCTGTGGTCAGCAGTGTTCCCTTTTTTCCCCTGCTTTCCCCAACAGAAGCCTCTTTCTAAGGGAGTTTTCTTTGAGAAAAGATGCAAATTTGCAGTTTGTCAGCAGAGAAGAGCATATTAATTGTCTCGTACCTGCACAAAATGTGCTTTGGATTTGTCTTCCAGATATGAGAGGCTTTATGACAGCTCATGGGCAGCCAGACCAGCCGAGATCAGCTCGATATGTTTTAAAAGACTATGTCAGTGTAAGTGCTTCCTGCATCTGGGTTTTCTTTCCTGCAAGTAAGTGAACTAAAGGTTTCACTGGAGCACAATAAAGTGAATTCTGTTTCCCTGGATAAAATCACTGTATATCAAAATACTCTTTTAAATTGGGCTGAGTTTGTGTTTTAAAAGAATAAAATTAAGTTTCCAAGAATATGTTGCTATCAAAATAAATAATCATATCTCTGAAATAGCCACCAGATATTCCGGAAATGAGCCCATATTCTACAGCTGAACCAATATTTGGCATAAAGGACTGTAACTGAGTGTTGTAATACTGTGTGTTTCTGCAGCACCTCTTGACAACTTATTGTTGAGAATTTCTTAATAGGATCCTCTGTTGCTCCTGAGAGTTTTGTACTGTATTGTTTGCAGCTGGATATGGTGCTTTGAAGTAGGGGTGGAACGGTACTTTAGCTTAGAAGTTGAGTCAGTTGTTGCCTGGGAGGAGACATACAGTGTACTTACAGTCTGCCAGTGTGAGCCACTGGACATTGGGCCCTTCTTAGGTTTGGAGTTGTTTTCTTTCCTCTCTGGGTTTCTGAGTTTCTTTGGTGTTAACTGTCCCCCATTGCTTTCACAGGGGAAGCTGTTATATTGCCATCCACCTCCTGGTATTGACCCAAATGATTTTCAGCACCAGCATCAAAGATGCCTTGAGAACAGAACTGTGCAGGCCACTGGACAGGTGAAGCCTGAGAAGAATACCAAAGTAAAGCAGATTGAAAATGTGGTGGACAAATCATTTTTTCATCAGGTAAATTCTGGAGGAAATTTGTTCCAAGAGCTTTTGCTGCAGCACTCATTCACTGTTACTGGGGGAAAAACTACCTTTGAGGATGGAGGTGTGTTGGGTTGGGCTAATGGTCCTAGCTCTTGTGGGATCTGCATGTAATTTCTACCCAAGAACTTTCTGTTCTTTTTATTACCTCCTAAATCACTGGGAATGTCCTAGGTGACTGAAAGATTGCTAATGAGGTACGCATAGCCAGTTTTGAAGAGGTCATCAGGGTGACCCTTGTCATTATGGACCTACCATCAATCTTGAGCAAACAGGAGGGTGACTGGAAAGAAAGACAAGGAGGGTGGAGTGACATGGCAACTGACCCAGAACATGGGTTTGGACTAACAAGTCCTTCAAACTAACCTTCCTTTCTTGAGCTGACGTATTTAGGGGATGTGATAAGCTTCTTTAGGACAATTGTTTAGTACTACCTGGTGGTTTTGTCTCAGAATGTGAAATCAAGTGAAAAGTAAAGTGGTTTAAAATTCAGTTGAGAAATATCAAAATTAAGTGACAAATGGGAATTTTTCTTAATTTACATGATTCTTGTTAGGTCCCACAGGGGTCTTGGTTTGCCCCTACACTACTGAAAAAATGTATTAATCACAGAATGGGTCAGGTTGGAAGGGACCCCAGTGGGTCAACTGGTTTAACCTCCCTGCCCAAGCAGGGTTATCCCAGAGCACATGGCACAGGCATGTGTCCAGTCAGTTCTTGCGTCTCCAGTGAGAGAGACTCTACAACCTCTCTGGGCAACCTATTCCAGTGCTTGGTCACCTGCACAGCAAAATTCTGCCTCATATGCAGGTGGAATTTGCTGTGCCTCAGTTTGACTCGAAATGTGAAATCCATAAGCGATGAGGTCTGCATAGCTGACAAAGATCAGACAGGTGTTTAGCAGTGAAGAGGCAGGATCATAGATAGCATGTTCCATTCTGCTTGGTTGGCTGGATATGAACACTATTTGTTTCATCACAGCTAAAGATAACAATGCATTTTGAAAACAAGGACTCTTTTTAAAAGAACTGTAAACTGGTTCAGAAGACTATGACCTGAAAAGAATTTTTGGGATTACCAGACTTCCTCTGTCTGCCCAAAGTACTGGCACAAGCTATGAGCCCCGGCAGTGCTACCCACGCTCCAGACTTGAGCAAATTATTTTAGTCTGTGACTTTCACAGATGCCAGACTTATTTGCAAAGACAATTTATTGTGTGCAAAGCAGAGACAGTGAGAATCCATCCCAGTGCTGTAGCTGGTGTCTGACACAGCTCAGTGTCTTGCCAGTGCCCTGCCTGTGCTTGCAGTGGTAGATTCTGTGGACCCAGCACAGCTGCAGGCAGAACTGGAGCCTGCTGGCAGGCTTTGGCTCAGATGTGTGGTATGACCTTCCTGCGGCTCTGGAGCCGGGGCTGAGCAGGTCTTGCTGGGTTTGAGCTTGCCTGTGTCTGGTTTTACTAACATATCACAGTTCCTGTGGTTAAGTCTTTTCTCATCTGGTGATTGTGTGTCCTCTTCCAGGAGAATGTTCGTGCCCTCATGAAAGGGGTCCGGGCTGCAATGGGATACCGGCCTGGCAGCGGCCTTGTGCCTGTGGCTGCATCCAATCCTGGCAATGTGGTAGGAAAGCCGTGGAAAAAACATGGAAACAGGAACAAGAAGGAGAAAATTCGCAGGATCACTAAGCACCTGGAGGCTTAGCTGCAGCACCACTATCAGGCCTTTTCAGGGCAGGGGTTGCACTGCCCCATAGGCCTTA
Organism: Pitta sordida; assembly: GCA_013390025.1. Taxonomy (NCBI): domain Eukaryota; kingdom Metazoa; phylum Chordata; class Aves; order Passeriformes; family Pittidae; genus Pitta; species Pitta sordida. The sequence continues at coordinate 396,077 of WEKX01008713.1, forward strand.
ATTGAAGCGGGGAAAAAGGATAAGTGGGCATCACTAGCTCACCTGATAGCTCTGTGCTATCGATTGGCCTGGGCAGGGGTAAGGGTGAGCACTGGTAGTTGGAGCTGATCCCTTCTGAAAACAAAAGAGACTGGCTGTTCATGTTGTTTGGAAGCCAGCCCAGATGTTTGACTGCTGCTGAAACATCCTTTCAACAGGAGCAGATGGAGCCATGCAGGAATGTTTTTTCCTTCCATAAAGGATGTATTTTATGGCTGTTGAGATCATAGTAAGCCCTGTAAAACTGACTAAAGTCTTTATAAACAGTTGAATTTCAATGAGTGATGTTTGATACATTATGAGACTCTATTGCTCATCTTTTTTATCTTTGTCTTTAAAGCTTGTTTGTTCATTTGAGAGACACTTCAGTGTGTTGGAAAATGACATAAAATGATCTTTATTGCCCTCTTCCTTCTCTGCTGTACCAGCCCTCTTCTTCTGTAGAATCTGGTACTGAAACCACTCCCTGTTTTCCAGCTCGAGCAGAGCACGGCACACCATGCAAGGATAATGGTTTTATGTCCTTCACGCTGAGCTGGTATCAGTTGTTTTTCTGTGTGACTTCCCACTGGTATTTTAAAACATTAGCTCCATGTGACTGGATAAAAATCTGGTGCTAATTTGTCCTTAAATATATTTGAGATTTTAATTCCTATATGGTGTCATGTTCTGTCTCATTAACCTAGTCACAGAAGTGTCTATTAGCAGATTTTGAGTACATGAGTATTTGATGTTAAAAAGACTTTACTTACCTGGGGTCAGACTTAAGTGAGATTTTCTTCTTAGCTGCCCTGCTGAGAAAATGTTTGTGCCCTTGGTCAGTGCTCATCATTCTTGGGTTGGAAAGGCTCAGAAATACGAGATGTGCTTTGTTTTTAGGTGGTGGAGTAACAGCTGATGCTGGCTGGCCTCTGATACTAAAAAAGGGATTGCTGTCTTGTAATTTTGTACCTTCCAGGCCTTAAGTGTGGATAGAGAGATTAAAAACAACTTCTGAGCAAAGCCACAGGAGATGTGGGGTAGCTGGTTTTGGCTTTGTGACCTTTGTGTGTCCTGTACAGCCAGTTTGCACTGTGTGTGCAGAGCCCTCTGCTTCCCCTGGAGTTGAATTCTTAATTACATCACTGGAAGGAAGATAGTTCCCTACCACCTGTAAAATTAAAGCATAATTACACTGAATGAATATGGTCAATGGTATTTTAAATCAGTGTACCGTAACAGAAAGTAAGCTCTTAGACACTATTTAATCTGTTTCTCCTAGACAAGGTGATCTTTGCCTTTGTTTCCTGAAGAGGTTGTGCTGTAGTCGAATCCCTGTGATCCAACTTCTCCACCCTCCTTGCAGGAAAAATACCTGCTTTTATCCTGTATAGTGCTTAGGGACCTGATTGCTCAGAAATACCAATTTCTTTTTGTCCTGTCTTGTGTGAAGCTAATGCCTGTCAAATTACCTGCCAAACTTAATTTTACATTTTAAAATAGTTTTTTCTATTCTGCTTTCTCTTTTCAAGCCATTCTGAACCTTAGTTTTCTTCTTTTGCATTCTCTGCTCTTTCCTGTCAGCTGGGTCTCCACGAGCCTTCTTGCTGGACAGGCTGTGTCCTGATGTAGACCCTTCCAAATCTAGCGAGTGACAGAAATCCCCAGGGCCTGAAACTTGGGAGGACTGCTTGTTGCTTGCAGAGACCTTTGGCCTTGAGACCTGCCAAGCCACTTGCAGTATTTGCGTGAGTGAATAGAGGATAATGTAAATACGACCAAGCAAATACTGTTTGCTCAGGTTTGTTAAATGCAAGCTGCTCCTTGCTGTGCTAAAGGACTCTTGCCTCGATAGAAGAAGGACCTGTTAATATTTCATGCTGTTAGTGAGCAGTGGGCAGACTTTGTGGTTAAATTAATGCTTTCCTGTGGTGGTCTGATGTGTTGCTGAACTGTATCCCTTGCCGGGCAGTGCCAGCTGGGCCTTGCTGACTGCTCAGTACAGCACATGGGGGCGATTGGCAGGCATGAGGCAATGTGGGCAGTATTCAGTTGTCAGGAGCCAGCACAAAGAAGGCGCTGTGCTTTGCCCTCACCACCTGGGAATGAGCCTCTGCTGCTTCGTGACGTTCCACAGAAGGCCAGTTTCCATTTGGAGTGCTGTTTTCTTCAAGTGCCTTGTGCATGCAGAGGGAGTGTGCAGGCTGCAAACGGGTTCATCTGTTCTTTGGGATCCACAGAACTTCCAGCAATCTGCCTCCCCTTTTAGAGGGCTTTAATTTATAATGCAACCAGTTTGTTTTCCTTGCTGATGTTACCTGCTGCACTGACACCTGCAGCAGAAAGACAGAGCTGGTTTGGGAATATAGTTTGAAGCTGAACTGCCCTTTTTTGGTATCTGGACTTGCATCTCGATCTGCAGTTCTGCCTGCAGGTGCTGTTCTCCGGATCTCTTCAGCCCAGTCTAGGGAGCTTCAGACCAGCCCACAGTCTGCTCCTGCAGCACGTGGTGCTTTGTGTGCTGGGTGCTGTGTCAGGAGTGGAAGGTGGTGCTGGGTGCCACATGTGCAGAGCAGCAATGCCAGCCTGTGGTGGAACCACCATCTCTGCCTTACAGGTCCAGAAGGCTGGGGCTGCCCTTTACTCACAGAATTTGCATCTGCATGTCCAAGTTGCTGGCTAGGCCATCCATCTACTGAAAATTGTGCTTTGCAGAGCAATATTTTTTACTCTGTCCCTGAAACTTGAAGCATCATGGATGAGCAAGTGAGGGGAGTGGGATGCAAGGATTCAAACCTGTAAGCTGCTCTGCTGTAACTGTTGTAACTGTGGATGATGTAGGAGCCTTGCTCCCTCAGCTTGGCAGAGCCAGTTCTACACAAGTCTGTCATCCCACTGCAGATCATGCAGTGACTGATCTTTTCCCAAGGAAAAGTCTCAGCTCAAGGATGATGGCTTTTGCACGAGGGAGTCCGCAGCAAGGGGCTGCCATGTGAGCATCTCACCAGTTTTCTGCAGTCAGTGCCTGGACCAAAAATACTCAATTACTCTGGAGGAGGCTGAATTCCTCCTGTCTTGCCGTTAGGGGCCGGCCTTGCCCAGGCAGAGGAGTAACCCTGGTGCCTCCAGCAGCAGTGTTGGATCCTGTTCCAGTTCCCAGCGGAGTGGTATGTGAGCTTGCTCAGCCAGCCTGGCAAGGAGATGGCCAGGAGGACCACAGTGTGGAGCAACAGCTCTGGCCCTGGCAAGGCAGGAGCTGGGTCCAGGGCCTTTCAGGCTGTTTCAATGAAACTTGAGCAACTCTTTCCTCATTGTCCTGAGACACTTGTTTTAAAGAAGCAGCCTTTTCTTCTTCCTCGCAGGTGACATCTCCTTCCCTCTTTCTGGGAGGACCTTCAGGCTGGTGCCTGGCCCCAGCAGGTTTCTTCATCCTGCACATCTGTGAGCAGCAGCATTGTGTTGTCCATCTTCCCTGTGTGGTGGCTCTAGTCCAGCATTTTTACTGAGGGTTTTTTCTCTCTTTTTTCTGCAAAAGCAAAAAAAATACCAAGAAAAAATACCACGAGGCTGCTGGGAGAGAGGCAGGGAGCAGCACCCCAGTGCACCTCAGAATATAATCTCTCAGGGCTAAATGCTTGAGGTGCCCAAGATATCTTAGGACACGAAGAGAGGTCATGGTGAGGACAAGAGGAAAAGAAACCGCAATTGAGTCAGAGGAACTCTGCCCCAGTGTTCTTTCATGCTGTTGCTATGGGAAAAGGGTCTGTCTCATGGGTGGTGTCAGGGCAGCAGGACTGCATGTGCTGGGTGGAGGAGGCTTGAGTTTGCCCTCCTGGAAATGTCCTGAGCCCCTTGTCACTTGGGAGTTACAGGAATTGAAGCAAAAGAGCAGAAACATTGTCATGTCCATGCAGGGAAAGTCCTGCAGTCCAGCCAGGCTTTTGCTGCCTGCACAGAGCAAAGGGAAGCTGGAAGCCTCTGCTAAGCCCTTGTGTTGACCAGTGTTGGTGATCACTGCAAGCTCATCTGAGACTTCACAGTGTCTTCACTAAAAGTTGTCTCTGCTTGGCAGCTCTTGGAGCTATCCGTGCTCATGGCAGGGCAGGGGGATGCTCAGGAAATCTTGCTGTGTGAGTCCCAGGGAAAAGAGATTCTCCTCTTAACACTGTTTTTCTTGACTATCCCGCTGTGTGCTCCTGAGCGTTCTCTTCACATTGTCTGTGCAGGGAGGGAAATGTGTGGAGAAAAATAGAAATCAGTGCTGTTCTGCATTGACCTTTGTTGTCATGGAGAAAAGGAGAACCATACTTTCAAACACAGCTGGTTCCCCTCTCTCCCTCACACCCTCATATGGCACTGTCTGCTTCTTTCTCTTCCCATTGGGACCTTGAAGCCTTGTTCTGTGCTCTGCCCAGGCACCTTCAGGCAACCTGTAGTCCCTCCAGGATGTCCCAAGCACCCAAGCCAAACAAGCAGTAAGCAGTGGAGTGTTCTTCCTTCAGGCTTTCTTGAGGGATGTGAGAAGCTCTGGGGTGTCACTACAGGCTCCCATGCCACGCTGTGCATGGAACGCTGCCTGGCGGAGCAGTGACAGCTTCTAGCATCTCCTTTCACCCTTGTCCTGCTGCAAAGGGGCATGAGGGTCCCCCTTTCTCATGCCTGATGGCTTTCTTCCCTAGAGTTGGGGATGTGGGAGAGGTGCAGCTTCACGGCTGGATTTGAACCCAATAGTCTCCTCTTTTGGTTGTGCTGGTGTTTTTCCCTGCATTGGGAGTTACAAGTCATGCCCAGTGGAATTGAAGCCAGCTGATCCACCCAGAAAGGTAGGAGAAGGGGACAGTCCCCACTGTGGCTCCCTGCTGGTGGCCACCAGTCTTCCTGGTCATCTCTAGTTGTGGGCCACTAACACCATGAGCCATGGACCAGTGCGATGGAAACCCACCCAACAGGTTATATGTGTTTTAACTTTGGGTGATGGGGACCTGGGGACCTGCCTGGCTCTTCTACTCCTCACTGTGACAGGGCACATGGAAGAACACCTTCCATGCATGAGAGTAATCAAGAACACAACTACAGCCTGTTTGGTCGTTGGAACTGGAGCTTAGATCTTTGCTCCAGGAGCTGGGGCGTGGGGAGGTGTGATTCCTGCAAGGAGCACATTGTGGAAAGAGCCTTAGCTATATCCCTGGGCTGATCATATCTCCCATGGTATTTTCTGAGGTGCTGGTGACTTGTAGCTGTCTCTTCTTCTCAATTGCATGCATCCTGCCCTGGCCTCCGGGCTCTGTAAACTGTAATGAAGAAAGAAATGGGAGACCATGGTGTTTCAATGCCTTGGTCAAATCTCATCAAGCTCTGCTTACTGGCATTGCCATCCCTGCGTGAAATGCAGGGCTTATGAATGGGATGAGAATGGGGCCTGGGGCAGCTGGACCCTGCCTGGTTTGCCTGCAGTAGCAAAAGGAGCCTTTGCAGAGCTCCTGCTGATAAGAAAGGCTTGCATTCATGCTTCCAAATGCCTGAGCGAATTGGTGAGTGGCAAGGCTCAGAAATCCAGACGCCAGACAATGGAAAGGCTGGAAACATAAAGGAAAGGAAATTCTTCTGCTGTATTGCCTTTCCTATGGCGATAAGATAACCCGGAGGGAAACAAAAGTCTCTGCTGCAGAAGGTGGGGTGGGCACCTTGGCTGCTTTCTACAGTGCAGGAGGATGTCTGTGAGCTGGGATCTCCCAAGTGGAGCTGGGGGTGTGTGGCTGTTGCATGGGTGTGCAGCGGGCAGAGATTTTCTTCTCAGTGAGTTTTGGAGCAACAGGTAACCTGGCCTGCTCCTGCCCCGGCCCTCAGGGTCATCTGTGTCCTTCATTTACACACTTGCAAGAGAAATTGTGGAGTAGTTCAGGTTGAGGGGGACTTTCAAAGACCCCTGGCAATGTGCAGGGACATTTTCAACTAGGTCATGTTGCTCAGAGTCCCATCCAACCTGGCCTTGAATGTTTCTAGGGATGAGGCAACTACTGCCTCTCTGGGCATCATGTTCCAGTGTTTCCCCCATCCTCATTGTAAAAAAATTTATTCTTTACATCCAATCTAAATTGACCATCCTTGAATTTAAATCCATGACCCCTTGTCATATTACAACAGGCCTTGCTAAAATGTTTGTCCTCACCTTTCTTGTAGGTCCCCTTCAAGTACTGAATGGTAGGTCTGATGTCTCCCCAGAGCCTTGTCTTCTCCAGGCTGGACAGCCGCAACTTTCTCAGCTTTTCCTCACAGGAGAGGTGCTCCAGCCCTGTGGCCTTCTCTGGACCTGCCTCAACAGATCCACACCTTTCTTATGTTGGAGATCCTAGAGGTGGATGGATTCTGCCCTTAGAGGGGCAGAATCCCCTCCTTAATCTGCTGCCCACACTGCTTTTGATGCAGCCCAGGATGTAATTAGCTTTCTGGGCTGCCAGCACACATTGTCAGCTCATGTCCAGCATCTTTTCCAGCACACACAGTCCTTGGCAGAGCTGCTCTCAGTCTGTTCTGAATTGAGATCAAGGGTTGCATCAATCCACGTGCAGGACCTTATATTTGCCTTTGTTGCACCCCATGAAGTTCACATGGGCCCACTTCTCAGGCTTGTACAGGTCTCTATGGATGGTATCCATCCTTCAAGAGTGTCAGTTGAATCACATAGCTTGATGTCTTCCTTTAAATCTTACCTTAAGTGCTCTGGAAAAGCTGAGAAATTGAGGCCACAACACTTGCTAGCAATGCATTACTTCTGCATATATGACCATCCCAAAGCTAACAGCAGGTGTTGAAAATGTTGCTGAGTGTTATATGTTATATTTCAGAGTGGTAGGGACAGGGAGAAAGTGATGTGCATGTGGGCAGAGCTGGCAGAAGAATTAGCTACTGCCAAAGAGGAGTCTGGCCATGGGAGTGCAGTGGTATGTGGGAGCTGCTAGGACAAGGGCTGCAAGAGAATCTATGCCATGTGTACAGTGCTGAGCATCCCCCAGTGCCCAGACCTAAACAGGCCAAGAGAAGGGGCATGAGGGACATGGATGGCATCTCAGTAAGGATGGAGGTGAACCTCTGAAGAGGTGTTCTGTCCTAAAGAGGGGATGTGATGGGGCAAGTATCATCTGGCCATCAGAGGACAGGATGAGTGCCTCCGCTTTGTCTCAGAGCGCAGGGACAGGGAGATCTGAAATGAAGCTGGCCAGAGACAAGTTCAGATTACAGCCTGCAGGTCCAGATTAACTGCGGAAATCATTGTGGGCTATTTCGGGCAGTGAGGCTGGGATGAATGATGAGAGGAGTTCAGGGAGGCAGGCCAGGGCTGCCTCTGGCAGCTCCCGGGCTGTGGTGTTGGGAGGGGCAGGGTAGACTGCAGGAGGCCACCCTGTGCTGACCTGCTCTGCTCTGGCCCCAGAGGGGAGTCTCACATGTATCCCAGGAGCTCCTTTTGGTGTTCCATCATTGACAGTTGAACTTCAGAAAGCAGTGGGATGGGTGCTGTGCCCAGCAGGAAGTGCTTGGCCCCTTCTCATGGGGGTCCTAGGGTGGGAGCTGTAAAGGGGTGTGCTGGTGTTTGTTCAGGCTGTGGGAAGGGATGTTGTAAGGACCCTGCAAGGGATGAGCTGCACAGGAGGGGGCTGGGGCTTGGGCACATCCCACACTACTGTGGTTTGCAGCTCTCCAGGAGCTACACTTGCTCTCTGCCCTGGGGTGCAGCAAAAGGAGATCAGTGGCCTCAGTCTCTTCAGGTCTTGTATTTAGTCCATCTGGGGATTTCTCATTTGGTTTCACACTGATGACCAGTTCTGGAAAGCAGAGAGCTGAGCTGTAGGCAAACAGAGACATGCAGGAATCAGCAGCAGCTTTTGTGGGATGGCTGTGACACTTGCAGCACCTGGCCATCTGTTCCTTCATCCTGCCTTAGGAAGCAGGTCCCAGCAGCAGAGGGAAAAAGGGCACAAAACACTGTAACATCAGGCAGGTGTTGTACATCTGTGCAATGCAGTTTGCTGTAACTTTTCTGCTTAGTCTCAGTAGCCCTCAGTGGCTGCTTCTGCTGAGGTATTTGATGAGCTACCATGGTACCCGCATCTATGACAGAGACCACTGCACCAGCAGCCCCAGTTGTGCACAGGGGGATGAAAAGTCCACTGGAGCATCCCAGCACTGCTGCCAGGCCACACCTGCTGCAGTCACAAATTGCATGAGCAGTGAGGTTGACTGCAGATATCCAGCATGGCCCCAGTGCCTTTCCCCCTCCCAGGCAGGTGAACTGAGTGGGCCAGGCAAGTGTGCACTGTGGGACATCATTGCAGGCTCATGCTGGATGTCCCAATGGCCATCAGTTGCCTTGTGGGTCTTCTCCTGTCTTGTGGCTTGAAGCAAAGGGGAGCCAAGCACCTGCTGCTTCCTGGTCTGACAGGGAATGTTATTTGTGGGGTATATAGACCCACTCGAGTTTTTTGGCCCTCATGACCCTGATGGATAGGGTTGCCAGTTGGCCTTGCAGCAGCAAGGAGTGGAGAGACTGTAGGAATGCCCTGCTCCCCTCACTGTATGGATGCTCTGCAGGCAGAGATGGGCTCATGGACTGCTCTTAGGCTTCCTGGTGAGATGACATAAGCTCTTCAGGTGATGATCCGCTTTGCCCTGGAACTGGGAACAATGTGCTGTTGCAACTGGGTATTTCAGGCATTTCTGGGATCAAGCTGTCCCTGGGGTCACACTGAGTGTTCTAGGGGCAGGACCGCCACTGGCCATGCTGGGTCCCTTGTGTGGTGACAGCATGAATCTGAGTGCCTTTGAAGCGCCCTGCAGTGCTCCATGCACTGCTCTTGGACAGGATCTGAGGAGCTATTGTGCAAAGTAAAACAAACCCTTCCTATCTGTCCTGGGCTCAGAGGGCGGCTCGGCCGCGAGGCTGCAGAGCCAGCACAGTCCTGCCAGAGCCTGCTGATAACCATCTCCCCTTGCAAAAGAGTTCAAGTCCCTGCTCCAGTCGGGCGATGTCACCTTATCAGCTCTTGAAGGCTCCTGATAAAGAGATCGATCTAACTTCAGCTGCATCCCCACCTGCAAACACAATGTACAGGGTGCAGCCAAAGTGAGGCTGGCTGGGCCCATGTGCTCTTTTGCCTTCAAGAGGGTCAGGGCTGCCCGGACTCGGCAAGGCACAGCGCCGGGGCCGGGAACAATAGTGGCCGCAGTGCTGGCGACCACAGGGTGGGCGATTACCGAAAATCACGAGCTTACCCCGGCTGCAGCAGAGACAATTTGTCAAAGTCCCGTTTTCCTTTCCCTGATAAGACAGGAGTACAATAATGCTATTCCAAGATAGGATCGTGGCTCTTCTACCCGGCATACACTTTGGGGAAGCTAATTTTGGCCACACTGGATTTCCAGTGGGTGAGAGGAGCCGTCTGTCTGCGCCCGAGCCACAGTCCAAGGGACAGAGCAACTCTCTGAGCCCCAAGGACCAGAACAGCTCTGGGGGCAGCAGCCCTGCAGGCTGGCACATTCCTTGCTCCCTGTGGCACTCCTGGAAGGTGGCACTGCTGCAGAAGAAGCTGTCTCTGATGGCTTCATGGTACAGAGCTGATTTGATGTGGCACAGTGCTGCCGCCCTGCCAACACTTAGTAAACCCTGTCTGAGGCTGGGGAAGCCAGGGTCAGCAGTGCTCTCCCTTATCCTTTCAGGCACCCAGTGCATGTAGCTGCACCTTCACACTCTCTTTCCTCCCGTGCGTAGAACATTATCCCATCTCAAAGGCGGCACCAGGATGTGAGGCCAGTATTCATGCCCTGGCCAAGGAAAGCTGCCCATTCTCAGCTGCCTGCACCATGGATTGCTGTCCAAGCATGGGCAAGAAAGTGATCTTGGCTGCCCTCTGCAAACCAGTCTGTCTGCAGGCAGCTCCCGTGCCATCACAGTCTCAAAATGAATGGGGTAAATGGCATATTGACAAAGCCAGACCTTGTACAATTCCCAGCCTTCATGGGAACCAGATCATTTTCTATACAGTATTTGTAAGTGCTGGGTCTGGCCTTCCTCAGGAGGGTAATGAGCAGCACACCCCTCTGGCAGAGCTGATGTTTCCATTTTGGCATAATGCTTGGGATGCACTTTCTGCACAGTTTGAAATCAGAGCATAATATTATCTTCATGAACCACATTCACCAGCCTGATAATGTGACCCAACAAAAGGTCAATGGAAAAGTTAATATAATTTATTGGCTGATTTAAAAAAAAAACCCCTAATCATCTTTTTCCTTTTTCCTGACCCCCCACCCGCACCCAGTGCCCTGGTGACATTTTCCAGCCATTCCCAAAACAATAGCTGGGGTGGGAATGCTCTGAGTAGGTGCAGTTTTAAAGGAGGTTTTTCACGAGGGGCTGCAGCAGCATCTGCCCACCCAGCTCCCCCTCCCAGAGAGGTGTGCAGGGGATAATGTGTTCAACTAAGGGCACCAGCCTGGGCAGGTCCAGGGATGGCATGAGGTCAGATTTAGGCAGACCTAGCAGTTTCAGTACGTTTTCTGGATGGATATCTCCTGCTCTGTGGGGTGACTGGAGCTCACCTGCTTTGAGCTTGGAGAGGACACCTCTGTTGTTGATTATCCCTGCTGGTTTTGTAGTTGTGGACAGGTGTGAAGGAGGATCCAGCCAGGTTCTTGGATGTCAGCCAATGCTGATGGAGTGTCTCGGATGAAGCTCTCAAGGGCCCCGAGAGCACATGGACACAGCTCATTGGGGAGGTCTCAGGCAGCACGTGCTGTGTTACTTCTAGGGAAGGCTGCAGGAAGCCCTAGTGCAGGGCGTAGGTGGGTCCCCGCCTCTCACACGAGAGACCAGGAGACTGGGGATTCAATTCCCTCCAGGGAGGCAGTGGTGCCATTTAAGAGTTGGACTCGATGATCCTTGTGGGTCCCTTCCAACTCATTATAGTCCGTGACCCTGTATGTGCGTCCGTTCCTTTGCATGTCTGTGTGAGCAGGGGGATGTGCTGTCACACAAGCACCTCTTCTCCCTGCACAGTCCTTTCTTCGGGTTTCCCAACCACGAAGAGCACGCTGCCGCCTGCTCAGCCCAGGGCTGGCTCTGGAGAGGTGCTGGCATCCCATAACTACTCAGCATCCACTTGTCTCCTCATGCTCGGGAGCCCGAGGTGTCTGAAGAGCCCCAGGAGATGTCTGGAGCAATTAAGCAGCCAGGTGTTCATCAGGGCATGACCTGTCCCGAGGAGGCAGGTGAGTTTGCTTGTTAGGGTGGAGCTGCAAAAGTAATTACGTAGTCCTTTCTTATGCTAATGCTTTACATTTAGAGAAGAAAGGATCCCAGAGGGCAAGGGATGGTGGAAAGGATCCAGTAGCTTATCTTTCAGCATTAGTTGCTGCTTCGAAGCTGTGGCTTTGGAGTTCTACTCCAGAGCCGTGGAAGGGAGAGTATGGGGGAAGCACCTGGCAAGGGCTGGGGGAGGAGTGAACCCAGAGTTGCCCATTTCTGTCTGTCTGCAGCACTGGGAGATCTGTCACGGTGGTGCCATAGCTGGGGAAGGAAACTCTGGCTCCTGTCAGCAAGTAGCTGTCTTCCCTGGCTTCTTCACAATATTGTCTCCAGGCCTGGCTCTTGCCAAGGAAAGGTTAGAGAGCTGGAAGGAGCCTAAGCAACTAGGCTTGGAAAGTGGGGAAAAGGAAACACAGGTAACTTCTAAAGTCAGTAGCTGCAGAAAAGCACAATAATTGTTAAACACGATCTTGCCATTTGTTTTGAAAGCTGGCTTGTACACTGGGCTGGCTGTAGCCTGGGAGCTCCCTGGATGCCCAGCTCTGCCTGCTGCCCGCCCTGCCTGGCACTCCGGGGTGCTTCCATTTGCCACCAAACCCAGCCTCTCCAAGTGTGGGGAAAGTGTGCTCCCATGCTGTCAATTCTCCCCTACCTCTCTTGGGAAGCTCAGAAAGGGAGGAGGCATGGAGGCGGAAACCCCAGGTCTGGGTTCTGTGACAGGTAACCCTGGGTTTCTCCAAGCCTTTCACAAGCAGGAACTTTGGCATGCTGTGCCCAGCACGCAGTTACCCCTAGTCAAGACATCCCCTGTGCAGAACTATCAGACTACGCTGTTTGTGTTCCCAAGACTTACTGCCTGCCCTAGAGACTGCAGTCTTATGGGTAAGCTGATCTTCTCTGGCCCATGTACAAGATGTTCTTTGCCCATCAGCATATTCTTCACCTTCTCTGTTCCAGCTGGTGCCAGGCCATGTGGGCAGGACGTGCCAGTCTGGGTGGCGGCGATGCTGCCACTCTGCAGAGCAAGTGGGGAGTGTTGCAGAAGCATAGCTTCTTAAACCATAATAAACTCATGGACTTTGCCCATTTCACTGAAATAACAGAGATGAAAAGGTTATTGAGGATGACTGAAGGCGGGCCAAATGACCAGACAGCATAACCTGTCTCATTCTTGCAGGTGCCATTTCAGGGAGAAGAGCTGCATGCAGACTTTGGACCCTGTCCTCTGTGAAAGCAGGCACAGCCCAGCCTTGCTCTGGAGAGCATGAAGCAGAAGAAAGGCTTCCCAGCCCTCTGTTTTGTTGTAATAGCCTTGACTGCCGGTCCATGAGGCAGTTTCCCAGGAGGTGCTGTGAGAACAGGTTGCATAAGTCATTTCACCAGTATCTGCTTGTTCTGCCCTGGACCACATTGCTAAAATTGTGTGCAGTCTCCAGGCATGGCAGGGGTTGGGAGTCATTCCTCAATCTGTGAGTACAGGAGCATCTTGTTTCAGGACCTGTGATGAAGACCTGGGGAAGCTGTGGATGCCAAACGCCCCCTGTCCTGCCCATGTTGCAGTCTCCAGTGGTATAGCAGTAAATAGGGAGATCTGTGTTTGATTCCATGATGGGAGGGTATGCAAGCTGTCTCCTCACCTTGGGTTTCAGAGCATTTTAGCTCCTTACTGCTATCTGAGATGTAGTCTGTGTGGGCTTTCAGCCTGGCCCAGGATGGCTGCAAGACCTGCTGCTTCTCTGCAAGTGATACTGAAGGACATAAGGAGAAATCAAGAGTTGCATTTGCCATAAAAATAAAATCCAGGGGTTTTTTTGTTTTTTTGATCCAGTAGGGGAACTTTGCTATGATAAATATGTCTCAGAAACTGGGAACCCAAACAGCAATAGTTCAAAGACATTTTTCCAGTGCCACACATATAAAGCTGCTCAGCACAGCACAGCTTTGTGGGGCAAAGTGTACCAGGGATCGTGTCCTTGCTTCCCGACGAGGGTATACGAGCAAGGCACTAATTTGCAGATCTTGAAGAATGTGACAGTGGTATTTCAGCAGCTCTAATGCTCTGCAGCCTGTGAAGGCTGCACAGTAACTGAAAGGAAATATCTTTGCTTTTATTCACTTGGCTTTATTCCTAATTCACTCTTTGATGCCATCAGCTTGGGATAATACATTTTCCGAGATACGCTTGAAATTAAGGAAATGAGTCTGATTAACTCCTTTAACCATGCTTTGAGAGAGAAATGTACAACAATAGAGATATTAAAGGCCTTATTTTCAAGCAATTCTAAGATGAAATCAAAATATTGTGCTGCTAGATGGTGAAATCCATTAGTGCATGCTTCAGCTGGAGAGGATATCACCTTCTTCGGCTAGGAAAGTTGCCAGAGAACTTGAATCTGTCCTCTGTGCTGGGTGGGCAGTGAGAGGGAGATTCATTTCATGGTAAAATACTTGCAGCCAAATAATAAATGTACAAGAACTTGCCCTTTGCTAGTTGTACTCTGCTGGGTAGAAGTGGTAGTTTCTCAAGAGTCTCACATTCAAGGGTTGCACGGGTATGTTTTTTTAGCTTCGTTTAGATACTTGGTTTAACTTATTTTTATCTGTCCTGGGGTAGTTTAGTTCTGTATATAGGTTATTAGTATAGGGTTTATGCTGTCCATTGGTGTTACTGGAATACTTACCAGTGAAGTCAGCAGCTTTGCAGGTACCTACTGAGTCCCCTTGGCAACTTTTCGCTGTGGCTGGACAACTGCTACCGAACTCAACCCTTCTTCATAGTGTGGCAGCCTTTGCTCTGCTGTTACCATTGCCAGTGCTGATGTGGTTCCTTGAGGATTTCAGCCCGGTCCATGAGCTGATGTGACAAACCCTGTGCGAACCATCAGGACACCGGTGTCCTCAGTGGAGACATTCCATCAGTGAGCTTTTGTGTGTGTGCTGCATGGCAACATTAATAAATAATATGGGGGAGGCGGGAAAGCAGATAAAGGCGCTTAGACCCCACTTTTTTTAGGTATGACATGAGCTAGGCAGAGACTGACAGTCCTATGGACTGAAAGACTTCTGCACTATGTATGTATTTGAAAAAAAAGAAGGGAGAGGGGAAAGGGGCAAGTAGCACCACGGAGTTGCACAGTGATTCCGTTACAGCTTTGTGGGAGCAAGGAGAGGAGAGAGGAAGATAACTTCTGGGGAGAGAAGAGTCTTCAAAGGATCCGAGAAATAATCTGGAAACAGGCGTGACCTCCTTTACTGCTTCCCATGGCAGGGGTTGGGCTAGCAAGAGGAATGGGAAAGCACAGTATTATTTATTCAATTACTATAAAAAGTGACTTTTTAAGATCTTGCTCAAGTAAATGGAGCAACGAATTCTCCTTTGCTGCAGAAGACATGGGACTTATTAGATATGTTGCTGCTTTAATGGAAATAACTAGCCAGGCTATTTTAAACCAAGAAACACTGGATATCTGGGAAATAAGGAAAAAAAGATTGGGTGGCACAAGAGAAAAGAAACTTCATCTGTGGCAATCTTGAGCCCTTTGTACAATTTGTTCTTTAAGCTGTTTCACAAGCTCATCTGGCAGAAAAGTGATAATAAATTGTTCAACAGCTCAGGCTTGCCAAAGTAATTTAAGGAGATTTCAAAGGATACTTTTAAAGACTTATGGCTTTCATCTGCATTTGAATCATCCTGAACAGTGAAACTGTAATATACCTGTCTGTGCATTCATGTGCTCTGGCACTTGGTTCAAGAGTCAGATGTACCCGTGCAGATCCCATGCCCACATCTGAAAGCCCAGCATAGCAGGGTTGCCACTGCTGTTGCCAACCTACTGAGCTAGAAAATCTCAGCTGACAGAGCCTGAAAGCAACAGAGGTCAGGGAAAACAAATAAAGGTAGTAGGAGGAATGTCATGTCCACACATAGCCAAGGCATGGAGCCTTATCCTCTCTCAGCCCCCTTCTCTTATGAGGCTCTTTTTGTTTGCCTAAGGATACACAGGGATTAGAGAGAGTGGACTGTGAGGATTTCATCCCCTAAGCATGTAACACCCTTGCCAGGAAAGTCAAACACACAGAGCCAGAGGTGCCCCACAGGAAGTTGTCCCAAGGGAGGGCTTGTGGCACAGGGCTAGCAGAGGTGTGCTCTCAGCATCTGGGAGCAGATGTGGCCAGCTGGGCACCTCCACACTGTTGAGGTGGGTCCCATAACCTCCTCAGAGCTAAGGCACATATTTATAAAGCCCTACCAGAAAAGGCAGAGTGGAACACGCTAATATATACACATTAAAGAGACTGAATAAATAAACAGTAAGTTTTGATTTATTTTCCCTGCTGCTTGGATATCTTAGTTTTGGCACAGGATAGATTTCATACACAAACGTGATCCTGAGATAGGTTCTTGTCCTGGCTGATTTAGAAATCATGTGAAAAGGAAAAAGACTGTGCAAATGTTCTTAAAACAGAATGATATTTATGCTGTTTATTGCAAAAGCACATAAAATCCTTGGCCCCCATCAGCAAGGTAATATACAACAGGTAACAACGCTCTTCTCTGCCCTGAAGGATTTGCAGTTATAGATGAGAGATAACAGTGGGTGTAGTCAGACAGGGAAGGTGTATAAAATGTGGTTAGTCAGTCTGAGACTCACTAAATCCTATACACTTAATGAGCATTGTTCAGCTCATTTGTTCCTCACCTGGGAGAGCACAGGGTTTGGTGGGGCAAATCCGGACATGGAAACTGTTGTACACCCTTGACATTGGGGAAAAGGTGGTGGGAGGGAGCAATCAAGACTGTCACGTGTAAAAAATATTCTGATCACAGAAAGTTGTAGAGGAGTTGTAAGTTTTATTGTGGAATTTGTAGACAGTTCAGGTGGAATATATGTAACTATGCAATCAAAATAGTCATGGCAAGCCTGTTAAGAAAGGCTGCAGGACTTATTGCTCCTTCTGTACTCAAGCCACAAGCTGCTTACCTCCTCCCACGGTACTGAGCAAAGTCTGGAACACTTACACTGGCTGTGAATGGCCATAACATTTCCAGAACGAGTGACAATACTGGATTGTGTACTCTGGCTCACTCCTACTAACCAGTCTCACTAAGTTGAACTAACCAGAGAAAAACTGTTGTTTCTCTTGTAATTTCTCTTTTAATTTACTTTTCTTTTCTTGTTTCTATCAGGTTAAACACTTGATGGTTTAAAAGCACTGTGATTTCCAAGTGTATACCTAGAAATACAGTAACTCATGATGCCCTGTGGCCCATCCCTTCTCTAGAGAAGCTGCAGCCAGTGATGCTGCAGGAGGGTGGAGGTTGTGAGGCACTTCCAGCAGTGAAAATCAGAGAGACGCCAAGAGAGCTGGAAAGCACAGAACATGCCAACCACAAAAAATTAATCTCTGAGTTAATAAAAGCCTGCATGGTTTGAGGTTTGTGAAGTAATAAACGGGTTCAAATTTGCCAGTGACTGAAAAAGAAAAGCGATTAGGTGTTAAGGGAAACCTTCTAATAGGAATAAAGATAATACATTAGAATATGCAATGGGCTGAAAAATGTGATGAGAAATTAATCTTTAATTGAAAATTACCACAGGAATTTTGATGAAGAACATAGAAATATTTGTATGAAAGCAAACCTTTTAACTCTTTGTACTAACAGGGAATGACAGAATAAGAGCTTCTGTTTAATAACTTATTAATACAGTGAACCCCCATTACTCGCGGGCTGTTGGGTCTGGCCCGCCTCCCGCGAGTTGTGAAATCCGCAAAGATAGTGAACCCACTACGTAGTCGAGTACGCCATGCCCGTAGCCACGCCCTCTCCCCATATAAGGTCTGGAGGAGGGTGGGTCCTGAGAGCGGGGCTTGTTCAGATATCTGTCTGTGCTCTGCCGAGGCGGGTGAGCGCCAGAGCAGGGGGGGCAATCGCCAAGGATGGGGATGGGATCAGGGTGGGGGGCTTGAGGGCTGGTGTGGCACAGCAAGGGAGCGATCGGGACAGGGACGTGATGGGGACGGGGGAGAGTGGGGACGGGGCTGGCTGTGCGAATGGGAAGAGAGGGGGGGGGAGGGCGGAGCCGGTGCCACAAGCCGGGGGCCGATCAGACTGAGGTCGCGGTAGTTTCTGTGCACGTGCTAGGTCCCGCAACTTGCTGGAAAATCAGCAGCGAGTATGGAATCTCGCAAATTACGGACCGTGACTATGTGAAGGATCACTGTATTTTTCCTTTGAGTCACATGGCATAGGTTCGTTTTACTAATCAATACCTCACCCACCAAAAAAGTCTCCTTGACTTCTCCTCATCGTAGTCGTTTCTAGGTCTGTATGACCTGGAAAACTATTTCTGCTTATGTGTTTTTCCCATTTTCCCGCCTATATCCAGGCAGAATCATACCCACTTCAATCTCCCTTCCTCTACTGGTGACACTGCTAGCAAGTTTGCAAGGCTAAAAGCGGTGATGAGCAAAAGTGAGCCTGAGGAAATACCTTAGTGTGATCCAAAAGGAAACTGGGGGAATCCTTCTTCCGTCTTCATTAGATGACTCAAATACTCACAATTTCAGTGGCATCAGAGGAAGCTTCTCTGGTTTTAAAACAAAACATTGTGCTCAAAAGGGGCTGAACAGATAGCAAGAAAGACATATATAGATGGAAATTTAGCAAGCTAAGAGCAATGGGTAGTTTGGCAGTTTGCATAGGGGTAACTAATTAGGGAAATATGGTGAAAATATATTAGCCAGTACCATTATGGAATCACAGATGTACAAAGAAAACCCTAGCAATCATTTAGGTTGGGTCGCGGACAACGACCATTGCAATTAAATTTTTTAAAAAGCTGAAATTATTCAGTAATTTTTTTCTGTTCTTTTTTTGGAACAATGTCCCCATGTTTAATTGGAGGTACATATTTTTGTTTTCCACACATAAACAGAGTGAATGAAAACCACTGGTTAACACCCATCTTTATAACTGCAGGCAAAAGTATTGTAAAAGTTGCCTGAGATTATCAAACTCTTAGTACTGATTTTGCAGGAAATACTAAATCACTGAATTTCCAGAAATTCAGGAGAAGCAACTGTTGAGTCATTACATAAAAACCAATAGCTGACGTGTCCTGGGCAAGCAGGGACTGAAGCTTGGCAAGACTGACACCAGCCTTTGGCAAGAGCTGTGAGGAGGTCAATCAAGTGTGCAATCAACAGAAAATTAAACTGTGGCAGTACTAGAGTTAGCACATTAACAGAAAATATGTGTTTTCAATTTTTTTTTCAAGTAGAAGAAGGAAACCATTCTGACTTGATTCAGAGCAGCTCAGTATGATGCCTGATCTGTGGGTAGCTGCTAAAAGGGGCAGTTTTGTTTCTCATTTTCTTTTCCTCTTGTTCCCCTAAATAGTGGTCACGTGCCTACCCAGTGAATCAGTTCAGCTTTACTGTCAGAACTTCCTGCTGGATCCCCGTGCTGGGCTGCCTCACCCCAGAGCTATGGGGTCACTGAACTGCCAATAGTGCTGCTGAGATGATGTGATGCTCTGCCAGGTGGAGGCAACCCCCGTCCAGTCACTGCTGGGGTTGGATGCAGTAAGATGTAACAATCAATGGCTCCTGTCATCTACAGTGGAGTAGAACCACTGGGCAAAAATAGTACTGTGTGAAAATATATATAGACCATACCTATTGTGGTTTACCGGCCCCCTACAGTGCTCAAAATCTTTAACTAATGCATTTGAAAACTTAACATGTCATCTTTCTGAGGGCCTGTTTAGCAAAGTCACACAGGTGTCCCTTCTTGCCCTCACAATATTGATTATCTTTAAATGTTACTAGGAAGTACTAGTAAAAAGAATTTCTGACGCATCAGTGGGACAGTGGAGGAGCGGGCTGTTGGCCACACCACCTCAGCTGGCTTTCTTGGCTGGGTGCTTCTCACCAATGCAAATTTCTGACTTCCAGGCACTGAGAGCAAAGTGCACACAAGTGCCAGCTGCGTGCTGTGGAGCTGAGGCAAACAGCTGGTGGTGCCTCTGCACTCATCCCTTGCGGGGGTTTCCATGTGCGGATCCCCTCTCACCACTATGTAACATAGGTAGTGGTTACATTTACCATGCATTGCCCTGCTGCTCTAGTGCCTCAGGTGGCTGTCAGTGCCACCGTGGTGCTGGATGGAGAAAATTCCTCCTACAATGTCTGTAGAGGTCTTGGCCTGCTGCCACTGCCCAGTCCCATAGCAACGGGGGACAGGAGGCAATGCTGGAGGGTAACTGGAGGAGCTGGCCCTGACTTCATGGAATGTCTGCCCTGCAGCTGTTAGGGGCAATATCCAGCCCCCACTGTCTGCAGGACACCCCATGGCCAGCACACATGGCCGGGGGAACCTTTGGGAGCCTCCAGTCCCACGCTGGGGTGAGGCCCTGCAGCCCAGTGCCCACTGCCATCCCCAGCTGGGACCTCTGGCACTGCTCCACTGATGTGGGTCCCCAGGGAGCCTCAGGCTTGACCCCACTGCCTCAGAGACCCCTTGTCTTGTCCCCCACATCCCCCCATGGCCCTGTCCTCTCATGGCCCCATCTCCCTGTGGCTCTGTCCCCATAGTCATGTCTCCATAGCCCTCTTCCCCCATGGCCATGTCCTCCCATGGTCATGACCCCCCATAGCCCTGTTCCCCCATGGCCATGNCCCGGGCTCTCGGCAGCTCGGGCCGGACTCCCGGGTACCGATCACCCCCCGTTCCTCTGCCCGTCAGCGTGGTGTGCGGCCGCGGGGTCGGTGGGGAGTGTCGGTGCTCGTGTACCAAAGAGAAACTCTGCCGGTACCCGGTGAGGACTCAGTGTGTCTCATCTCTTTTTCCCAGCCCGTGAGTCGGTGCGTTCTCCTGCTGCTGACAAAGGCTGCAGAGTGCTGTTGTGTCAGCTGAGCTGCGGGGACCGGGATCTGGTGCTGAAGGCGGCTCTGGCAACCCCTGCGTCATCCCGAAGAGGAGGCCTGTTCGTGCTTGTTCAGGGATAAACAGCTGCCAGGTGAGTTAAACACTGAGGCTGGAACGGGGTTGATACTTGAGGGGAAGAAGAACTGGAGTATGTGCAGTATTGGCTCTAAAAGCTTTGTGCTGCCCCCAGTGCCCTGGCTTGCCTGCTGGGATCAGCGCATCCCTGCAGGTGCTGTTGTTGGAAGACAGTTTTGGAGCCCTTCAAGAAGCTGAGATAATGTAGCCCCCAGCAGTGGGAGATGGTGAACTCCAAACTGTTCTAACATGAGTTCTGAGAACGTGGCCACGCTGTCTGGCTACTTCTTCTTGATTTGACGTTGCTGAGAGTTTTGTTCCAGCTTCAGAATTCATGAATGTGTGTTCTTTGCAGTGTGCACTCAGTAGAACTATACAGTGTTTTCTTAGCATGGGCAATCAAGATTGTGTTTCATTTAGCCTATTCATTATTCCGACTGTTATTTTTTTATTGTAGGTGACTCAGACATTGTATGTATGACGTTTGTCCACACACTGGCTCTTTAGGCCGGTTAGTAGCATTTTTCTGCCATCAGTTCTACAATGTCTGAAAGAATTGCTACTTTTACCTTTTCTTAAAGTAACACTGTTTTTTTTGTACCACACTATTATGTCCTGTAGAATATTGGTTTTTCTGGGGAGAAACAGGTTTTTTTGACATTTTTAAAGTTTACTCTGTGGTATAAGCCAGACCCTCATAAACTTCATGTCCCTGTAGCACTGTCATGGATGACAATAGGTCTTTATTGCACATACACTGAGGAAATGTTTATCTTGGTATGTGGCATGGCAGTGGGGGCTACGTACTGCTACTTGTGTGAGCTGCTTTTTCATGTTGGCTGATTACAAATGCAGTTTTACGAAACGTGAAGAAAATGCACTGTGTAAACTTTGAACTGTATAATTGACTTGGAAATGTATTGGTACTGATTTAACTCTCCTGACTTCTAGGAAGTGTATCATTAATGTGACTTAGGGAAGCAAAAATGTTATACCTTGTTGATGTAGTCACTTTTGGGGAGGAAGACTGGCTTCGGGCAGCATGAAGCATTCCACTATGAGCACCTAGGTCACCAGGGGAAAACTGGTGTGCTTCAAGGCCATCGGGTTTTAAAGTGCTTCAGAAAACGGGTGAGAGAGATCTTCTTGTTAGCTTTGATTTCAGGCAAAGCTGACTGTCCGTGTCACAAGGAGGAAAAAGCAGTGAAAGGGATCTGAGCAGTTCTGCAGACTGCCTCCAGCAGAGCTGCTGGACAGCAGCTGTCACCTTCCTGAATACCTCCCAGGAGCAGTGGTGCCTCCAGTAGTGCTCTCTAGACTTTTGGCTCATTATGCTCTCACCCTAAATTTTTTTGTTGGTTGTCTGTTCAGGTGTCTGTTCCTGTATTTGATCTCTTTTTGATCTGGGGAGGACTTCATGGCGGGTACTAACTTAGCCTGGAGAGAGGGGGATGAAAGGTCCTTGTAGGTCGCTCAGGCAGCGTGCAGTGCCTGGCAAGGGAGTGTGGGGACTCCACAGCAGGAAGGGAAGTTGCATAATTGCATCATGATGGCTGAGTGATTGAGAAACTTTATGATTCAGTCCTGTTCTGCTAGTGCACCATGTGACAAGCATGGTGCATCAGACAAGCGATTTTGCTGTCGTCCTAATGAATTATTAAAAAAAATATTTCTGGATAAATAAAGATTATTCTGGAACCCTCAGATTAATTTTTCTCATTTGCCTTGAGAAGGTAGTATCCTCACTGTCTTCTGTGTGGAGTATAAAACAGTCAACAAGACACAGATTTTCAGTCATATGGGGACAAATCCGATTTATTCTGTGGTAGTAGAATACCTTTTTGTTGTTAAAATCAAGTCCAAGTGGGTTACCCAGGTAATAGAGGAAATCTGTACTAGAACTGGAAACTGACATGAAAAGGTCAGGTTTTCCTGAAGCATTTTGACCATTGCACCCATGTTCCTTTTTCTGGAAACCTTCTGGAAACCAAAATAAACCATTTGCTGTATTTCTGTAAACAACAGAGATCTGCAAGAGGTGATTACTTTGACTTAGCTTGCCCAAGGTCTGTTGTAGAAATTATTACTTCTGGTGTGATAAATGTCTGAGTTGAGTGCTGTGCTCAAGCGTCTTTAACAGCAGGCTGGGGAGACCAGTTGTAACACTTTCTTTATTTAATGTCTGTGTGGTATGAACCTGGTGGTAGCTGACATGGAGAGAAGAGATTTCATTCCTTTATTGCCATGTGAAACAAAGTCCTTCAGTTAATTCTTTGACTTTTGGAAAATAGTGTTTGTCTTTAAACAAAAGGATTTCCTTAGATTTAATTTTCCCGGTGCCCAAACATATGTACATATGAAAATGCTTCTGCAGTGTGTGTTTAGACTCATTTCTTGAATGTCTGCAAGAATCACATGGGAGAAGAGTGTGTATTTAAGTGCATGCTTTTCTGGGCAGGGATTACTGCTCTCCACAGCATCCAGTGTGTCAGACCTGGTTTGGGTCTGGAGTCGTGCTGTTGTACTGATGAGTAGGTTTTATGTGCTCTCAGTGGTGAAAAATCCCAACATTCTGACCAGTGCTTGAATCTAGATATGTTTAATATGTGAGAGTTTATACAAAACAAATCCTAGTTCAAAAATCTAATTTCACAATTAAATATTGAGAAGAAATGCTTTTAAGTAACAGTAATCCTAAAATGTTTCCCTTTCACTGTTACACAATGAGCTAAAAATAGTTTTCATTCATAAAAGAGCTGCTTCCTTTGTTAAATAATCCGCATAGCAGAGAACAAAAGTTCATTTTGTAGTAAACTGAAGTTGTATTATAGCTCCAAGTCTGACACCTTTATTCCTGATTGAAATAAGACTGTAAACTTTAATCTTTGATAGCTGAAAGGCAGGCTTAAATAAAAAGGGATGAGTGATTCACAGTTTCTGTTTGGGAGTTATGGATATGTCTACAGAAAAAGCTGAGGTGCTGGATCTTACTGCTCCTTTTCTCAAATGTGTCAGTTCAGCAGCATCTTCATGGAGTGCTGTGGGTGGGTTGGGATTGGGAAGGGATCTCCCTGGCTGTGGAATGTAGCTGCTTGCTCTGGAGTGGTGCAGTGTCAGTTGCATTCATAATCCCTTCAGTGTTACCAGAAGTAGCTGCATTTTGCATCATTCTGTACTTTCATTGTATTTTCCATTCGAAAGATTTTAGCTCTTTTGTTTCTGTCTGTGTTGCTCTGATTTATTAGAGTTGTAGCATTGCATTGTTCATCTTAAAGCAGCTCTTTGAAGCATGACCAGGTACTGGAACTGGTGGCAAGTCCGTTACTTTTTAGTTGGATTGAGATTTTTATGTGGTATTTAAGACTAAAAGACCATCCTTCAAATTGAAATGCCCAGTTCTTTCTTTTTTGACCTTTAGCAAAGTTACATGATGGTGATCTTTTCATTTTAGAGGGTACGTACGACAAAAATGGCAACTCCTTTAGATTGTGTTCTAGGTAGAAGCTGTCAAATAGGAAGATGATGAATTGCAATGCCTGTGTAATCAGAGCTCCTGATTCTTTTAAAGAGTAGGAGATAGAGCAGTGCAATGGAAAGGCTCTTGAGAAACAAAGAAAGTAGTAAGGCCATCTTATATTATGAGCTTTTACTGACTCTAGGTGCAAGAATGAAATATATGTAGGGTGTGAAAGTAAGTCACATTATGAGGAACATAGGTAAAAGGGTAGTAGGGGCAGATATTGGAAAGGTCAAAGTGCAAATGCAATGGCAACTGGCAAGAGGCATAAAAGACTGTAAAAGTATGTCATTAGTAGGAGGAAGATTGGGAAGTGTTTCACTTGGGGAGAGTATGTATCTGCAGAAGGTGCAGAACATTTAAAGTGCTTAGTGCCTATTTTGCTTGTCTTCTTTCACACAGTGTTGTGCAGGTGCTTAATTGACAGTGATAAGGTAGTATTTTACACTGCAGGGTACTTTCACTAGATGTTTTTGTGTTTGCTGGCCCTGATAAGTTTCACTGTACAATTCTCAAAGCAACTCAAAAATACTACCTAGCAGTACTCAGAAGTACTAGAAGGACTAGCAAGGGATGAGTCTTCAAACAGTTACAGTGGAAGGGAGTGAACTCTGACAATTCACTTTGTCTCAGTTTTTCACATCAGTTGAGATTAATAAGCAATCTTTCTGTTTTCAAGTGCCTGGAAGACACAGCAGCGTGAACTGACTTGTGGGAAAAGTCTTAACACTTTTTTACTGCAGAAAGGAAGGCGCTCTGGCTGTGGCAGAAGCAGTTGAGGTCCTGTGTCCTGATTGTTTGATTGGTTTATTTAATAAGGTTTCTTCATTTTAATGGCCTCATAAGTAAATGGAGGGATCGTCTGGGGGGTAGATGGTCCTATTTGGAGAACTGTAATTAACAATTTGATGCTAAAATGAGAGGTTATGTTGAAGGGTTGTGTCCTGGGTATGGTTGCCTTTAATGAAAGCATCAGTCAACTGATTGATTAAATGTGCTTATTAAATTCTCAGGGACTCTGTGTTGGAGGATATGATGAGAGTTCAAAATAACCTGGAAAAAATCATGGCTTTCAACAGGGATAAATGTGGAGTACTGCACTTATGCAGGAATTGCCAGCTGTGGATATGCAGCGTGAGGAATAACTGGTTAGCTACTAGAAAAAGGACCTGGGGGTGTACTGGATCACAAGTTGAACATGAGTCAGTGTCATGCTGTTTGCAGAAAACGCAAATATCTTACTGGGATGTTTAAACAGGAGTATTGTCTGAGAGGTGTAAAGTTTAAATCCTTTGGCTTTATTTGCCTTTGGTATACAGTGTTCAGACAACATCTGTTTTGGGTGCCAAAATTCAAGAAGAATTTGGACCACTTTGAAAGAGTTCAGAGTAGAGAAATGCAAGTGATCAGAGTTTGAGGAAACAACTTCATAAATGTGGAAGAAAATTCAAGTTATTTTGGCAAGAGATGAGGCATTTAAGGGGAATGCAAGAGATTTCAAGTATTTAAAAAGATTTGTGGGAAGGAAATGCTATTTTCAGTGACCATGATGGGCAGGTTGAAATGGGATTAAGTTTCATCATGGAAAACACTGATTAAGCTTTTAACATTTCTCACAGTAAAAACAGTGTTGTAAGAAGTCTTTTACTGGTGGCCATGAAGAGCAAGTTGGTGTGTTGAGAAAGACTGGTATATGGCTTAGGCTGGAGAATAGACTAAACTCGCTATTGATGTCCTTTTCATCTCATTTTACAAGATTCTAATTTTATTTGGTGTCAAGTTTGAGCCAAGGACGGAGAAATGTGCGGGATTCCTTTTGTCCATCTCTTGGTCATGTCACGTGAGTTTAGACCTTGCACAGGTTCAAATGGTTAGAACTGCGGTACCTGTGTTGATTTGGAATTACAGTGATCCTCCGCATAGTCGTGATCCGTAATTTGTGAGATCCCATACTCGCTGTTGGTGTTCCAGCGAGTTGTGGGACCTGGCGTGTGCGCAGAACCTACCGCGACCCCAGTCTGCTTGGCTCCGGCCCCGCCGCTCCCGTGGTGCCGGGACTTCCCGCTCTTGTGGTGCCGGGACTCCCTGGGCTGCCGTGGCACGTGGTGCCGGCACCCATCGCTCGCCCCCCGCACTGGTGGAGTACAGCCAGACATCTGAAACAAGCCCTGCTCTCAGGACCATCCTCCAGACCTTATTAGGGGAGGGGGCATGGCGTACTTGACTACGTAGTGGGGTCACCATCTTCACGGATTTCATGACTCATGTGAGGAGGCCCAGACCCAACAGACTGCGAGTAACAGGGGATCACTGTACATGGTGTTCTGCGTATTACCGTCTTCACTTGGATGCTGCCTCTTGCCAGTGGAGCAAGGGCTGTCAACAGGTTCTAAATCTTCAAGGGGGAGGTACTACATGATTGCAATATGTACGTGAGTTAAGCAGAGCAGAGCTGATGAATTTCCATTCATTTTAGTAGTCTTAGTAGCTTCAGATTACTGCTTTACACTCAGGTGATAGTCGTATAAGGCTTCTCATCCACAGTTCCAAAGATCCACTTTTGGCTTTGGAGATCTTCCCGCAAAAGATAACTCTAGCCTGTTTGCACTAAACTGCTGGAATAAAACTCATTTCTACTTCAGGACCAAGCCTGCTTTACATTAAGGATGTTTCTCTGTAGAGAGACTGAGAGAAGTCAGAGCAGGATTTATTAGAAATCCGCTTTAGTACAGTGGTGGGTGTCCCTGCCTGTCACGCGGGAGATGTGGGTTCGGTTCCCACCAGGGAGGCAATGGTACTGTTTAAGAGTTGGACTTGATGATCCTTGTGGGTCCCTTCCAACTCAGAATATTCTGTGGTTCTGTGATCTTTTTGAAGTTCACATGCTTTGTTTTATTCCCCAGTACAGGGAGCCTAAGTGAGGACGGACCCATTGCAAAGTGTAAAGTCCAACAGCGAGTAAAGGCATGCTATCTTGTATACATATCACTATATTCATGCACTCTTATACTTCTTTTGATTGTCTCCAGTAGACAAAGGATCCAGCTATTCCTTGTGTTTCAGCAATCGATTTGTAAGGTAACTGGAATGTGTGAAAACACTTGAATTCATCCTGTGCATTTTGCTGTCATACCATGTCTCCAGGTCAATGAAGAAAAGTACAGTTGCCCTTATGAACTCTGTCCTTTAGATCTGTCGTGGTGTTTACCATCAACAATAGCAAGCGCTTATCGTCTAGGGGCTACATTTAGTGCAGCAGTAGATAGCAGGAGTTGAAGGTTCAGTGATGTGGAAAATGGTTGGCCTGCAAAGTGGAGATTGTACAGTGTGTGAGCAGTTAAGTTGCATTACCTGCCTGACTTTACCCTGTAGTAGTACTTATTGAATTGTATAACTTCTGGATACAGATTCATTACCTGGAAAGTCCTATTACTATTGAATTGCTATAGGATTTTTTGTCTGAGGAGAGGAATAATTTCTCTTACCTCTGTTTTTCAACCAGGGGGGGCTATTTTTATCCCAGAGGCATGGAAGCTTCTTAACATACCTGCCATTGTCACTGAGTTATGAAGGCTTGATCCAAAGCCCAGTGAATTCAA
The DNA here is from genome assembly GCA_013390025.1 of Pitta sordida. NCBI lineage: Eukaryota > Metazoa > Chordata > Aves > Passeriformes > Pittidae > Pitta > Pitta sordida. Next base: position 423,517 of record WEKX01008713.1, read on the forward strand.
AGTGTTGTTCCATTGGCGTGAGTGGTCTTTGGCTGAGAGTGCTGCTGTCTGAAAGTGGAGCTTCTGTCACTGGAGCAGCTCTCCAGATCTGACAAGCCAGCAAAAAGTTCTTTTCAGACCAACTGGTAATTCAAACATAAAAGGGCTGTCAAATGTGCAGTCTTGCAGAGTGCATTCTTTAGATTAACCCTATCTGCAGTTGGTCCATTTGGTGAGGACCACAAAAACATTAAATATTGTTTCAGGAGAGAGTCTTGACATTATTTTTGGGTATCATAGCTGTGTTCTATTGCTATTGGCAACCTCCTGAGCTTTAGTGCTGGTAATGTTGAAGACTTGTGTTGTGGAACAGGGTAACGGTGTTGAGACCAATTTGAACAGCTTGAAATGCCAACAGTGTATGGATGAAACAGCTTCTACCTATTGGTTGTTCTGTAGAGTTGTAGTGCTGCAGTGGCATCTAGAGCTTTGGTGAGACCAACCTGTGATGAAGGGCCAGTGTCTGGAGCAGAGGCAGGTGTAATGTGTGTGAGTGAACTGAAGCACTTGGTTGTGCAGTCTCTGTTGGTTGAAAGTCTACTTGAGCCCTTGACTTAAGTTTCCTTAGTTCACCTACGAATTTTAATTTTTGTTTGCAATAAAAATGCATTACTTTATGACTGTATCTTCTCCCTTAGAATAGTTTTGCTCTAATAATGAGCAGGCGGAAGGGTGGGCGTTCGCCTGGGAGTTGGACTAGATGATCCTATGGGTCTCTTCCAACTCGGAATAACCTGTGAACATGTTTCACCACACAAATTGTGTGGCTTTTGTAGGGGGAGAGCACAGTGGAAAATATCTTCGGATCTTAGCCTGACAGAACCCTTACTCTGTAGCATTCAGATGTAGGTATCCTTGTAGCACTCTTCCCTCTGCCACCCTTGCTGTTATCCAGCAACATCCCTTCCCCAGGGAGAGACAGGTTTTGTCAGTACGTAGTGAGAGTGTTGACATAATTGCATTCTGAGTATGTGTTATGGAGGATTTTGTGCCTCAAGCTGGTACTGGTATGCTGGTAGCATTTGTAACACCAGTTCTTAGCCTGTGGTCAATTCAGTGGTGAGTATCTGGTGTGCTAAATTGCTGGTCCACATAAGTCCACTGCTGGTGGTAGTCCCTGGGACTGGAGAGTGTGCATTGGTGAGCATCATTACGTGACTGCCTGTGCTGTTTCCTTGACTGCTGCTCTTCAGGATGCTGGGGAAGTGCACATTTGATCTGACCTTTCTGTGCTGTTGTTTTGTTGCTCTTGTAGCCTTCAGCCCTGCTTTCTGTTCTGTGGCTTTGATATGAAGGGTATAGAGTAAAAGCGACTTGGTCATTTATTGTACGTGAAATATTGTGGCAGTCCTTAGTGGTGCTTTAGGAAACCGACCTCTGTTTTCACCCAACACTTATGAAAAAGCAGTGCTGATGGGGGAAATCTGAGTCAAGCATCTGGACCAGGAATATCTGGTAAGAGGCTGCTTCAGAATATTTGGTTAGACAGTGGTGGTATTTCAGTTAGTGAGGTCAATGCTTGAGGAAAAATTGTTCCTTGATACGTTAAATTTACTTGAAATATTTCAGTCATACTTTCAGGAAAACCAACTTTCCTCCTTTCTGCAGTGAAGATGGATACAGTTGCATCTCTTTGTACTGTTATAAAAATCTTATAGGCTAGGAAAGAAAGAAAAATTCTAAAGAGGGTACCTCAAACACAGACATACGTAGTGCTGTAGACATATGTCAAGGCAGAATTTCTCCTTTAAGGTTAGCCTGCAGGATAGAAGTTAACTATAAAAGGAGTGATAAGCAAAAGCTATTACTTACAGGAGAAGCAAGACTCATGACCTTTACTGATGGTCATCAGTGCTGAGAAGGTTGCAGCAGCTGAAGGGAGATCCCATGTGAGATTTTTGCCGTCTGTTTCCATTATACAGGAGGTGCCTCCCACTGTTGATGCTGTGGAAGTCATTCCCAAGAGGCACAAAAGCACTGCAAAGTATCATTTAAACAGAGCTATTTAAGGTAATGAAGAAATACATTGTAGTAGGCTGCGGGGAGTTCGTTTTAATTTCATAGATTGTAGAAGTCCTTCTGTGAAATATAACTGTTTACTTGATTGCTAAAGCTCTTCTGAGTTTGTGGGACTTCTGAATGACTGGGACATAGTAGCTAGAGGGATGTGGGCCAAGGTTTATGTAGAGGCATTGGGTTAAATATTAGAAAGAAAGAGTGAAACTTTACGTCCTTGGTTTTCTCATCTTACCTCATATGGTAGTTCTGAGAGTAAATTCATCATTTTTGGGAGCTAAGCTGTCAGGTTGTGTAAATTCCTGTGTATAAAAAATTGTCTTCTACAGCAGTCTAATCTCTGAATGGAACTTGTTTGCAGATTTTTCACTTACTGTAATTTGAGGTCAAGGCAAAGACATTGTCACAGGTAACATCTTATATTGTATTAAATAATTTTATACAACCTTTTAACTTTTAATTTTTAGTGTTATATTTAGAGTTTTAGCAGTTTCTGTCATGGATAGTATTTCTGTGGATTGATGGGTTGGTTGCACACAGGAAGAACTCTTTCCTTAGTGTTTCTTATCTAAGTAGAGTGAATGTGCAGCATAACTTAAGACTCTTTGTAAATTTATTATTACTATTTTTTTAAAAATGTGTGCTTTCAGTAAACATTAGAAACCCCAGGTTCATGGTATAGATTTCCTTACAGAATAAATTTTTAGAAATGAGGATAATTTGGTGCTAGTATTTCTGTAATTCTGGAAGATACCCTCATGTGTGCATTTAGCAGTTACATAGTTGAACTTAGATTAAGTTTTACATTGTGACCTTAGGAAACTGAAGAAACACTGCTGCTTTGACTGAGAAGGCTTGGCTGAAAGCAGTGAAAGGGTGCTAAGTCATACTTTGGATAGGAAAGAGACAGTAAAGCTGATTGCTTGCTTATGATGAGTATGACTGCTGCAGTCATGGCTGTGTGCAACTGTATGGGCTTCTGAGGGAACAAAAGTTAAATGTCTGTAAACTTTAGAGGAAAGTTCATCTCTTGTGATTAGTCTGGTTGTTTCGTCATTCTTGATGATCTCCCTGCAGGCAAAGAGATATTTGATTCAAACGTTCTTATGTTAACCTCAAAAATATTTTCCAAGAATTTAGAGGAAGAGGAAAAAAAGTCATTGCCTCCTTTTACTGAGCATCCATACTACAAAAGCAAATATATCCCAGGAAGCAGATACTCTACATCGCACAATAAGGCGGCAGCCACACAGGAAAGGTTGGGCTCTTGGCACAGACCCTGAGGGGAAATGTTTCCTTGAAAGGACCCATTGTTGCTGGGCCTGGGTCTTCAGACTCCCAGTTCTCTGCTAGAATGGTTGTGGGTCTCTTGGTGCTGGATGGGGCATCTTTGCCGTCTCCATTATCCAGCTGTAATAGTCTTGGTTATTTAATCAAATAGAAGGACTGAGTGAAGTTCATGCCTCGTGTGAGAAAGGAATGTTTTTTTGGAAACAGCTTCAGTGCTCTGCTATTGAAAACTGGGTCTAATGGCTCTGTGCCTTACCCCAAGGTATTTGAAACAGTTCAGCTTTCTCTTCCAAGAACAAATAAAACATTTCATTGTCCCAATTGTCAAGGTCTGTGAATTCTAACCCAAATGTCTTGAATACTCTTCCAAAAGAGAAAAGAAACAATAGTCATCCAAAATAAATGTATGCTTTTTTGGATTCCCTGACTATGGGGCAGGTCTTCTTTCCCTCATGGCAGCTAGGTACGAGATCCAGAAATCTAAAAAAGGAACAGAGAGAGGCTGTATTTCTGTGAGCCTGAGAGTGGAAACAAGCTATGGGCAATTTTGACCTTTGGTGCTTGATTTATCAGTTGATTATTTTCATGAATGTGAATAGCTGCTGCTTGAAGAAAGATAGATGAGATGCTGGGAAGGTTAGGTGGTAGAATGCTTGACAAATTGTCCTTGAGATGACCAACAGCTGGCCTAAATTCTCTTCTACATATCTTCAACTGTTGCATGTGCTTGCTACATTGAGAGCAGATTTCTAAGTGATCTGAGAACAATGATCAGGAGACCACATAGAAACTAACTTTTGAGTATAGTAGTATTGACTATAGTACTTAGTTATCATGATGAATTGTGATACTGAGTTTGTTAGATATAGAATTATCTTTCCTTAGTGTAGCATGTACTCCACTATAAACATTGCAATTGCTATTACAGCCTGTAAAATGTATACTTTACAAAGAATACGGTCTACAAATGTAAATACAGCTTTGGTTTGGTGATTGTTGGATACAATGGTCTTCCTTAAGTCTAAACACAGAAACAAAAGCTTGTATTATACCAGAAAGCCCAAGATGGGAAGTGATAAAATAGGTATTGAGTGGAGGGCTTTGTTAAAATTTAGCTCGTGTACTTGTAAAATTTCCATGTATTCATTAAACTATTATGTCATTCTTATTGTTAGAACTTGGTTAGCTGACTACAGTGTTAAGCTTTGTTTGTAGTGAAAATTATAACCTTAACTCCTTTCAAAATACGGTTTGAGGATTTTTGATCTTCCGTAGTTCTTTTGGTTTGAGTGTCTTACCCAAGCATGTGTTGTACTGTATGTGGGTAACTTTGTATTTAAGGGTTCAGCTGCAAGGTACTGAAGAATTGTGAAGCGCATCAGCTTCCATTTCTGCAAGGTACATTTCTCAGGGTGAGGGTGCTTCTCAAAGAGTGTGTCTCATGTTTGTAATGTGAACCACATGTTTGTAGAAGTACAGATAAGTTCAAATAATAATGACAGCTGAAAAAATGCATTCAAACTCCATGTGTAAGCTCATGGTAGTTCATGTTGAAGTAAATGTGATAACCTTTTGGTTTTTATGGTCACAAAAACATGATAGCCTGAGACCTTTGGCTAAATTTTATATCACCTCTAAAGGGATCTGTTTCAGTTTCAAGGTGATTTTTGAGTGACATGGGTTTTATGTTTTGGGAACAGGCAAAGAGGCTCTCACATGTGGTGTCAGGCTTGCCAGGTGCCATGAGAAGTTTCTAGCATGTGCATCTTTCTGAGTCCAGGGTGTAGCACGGTTCCATCTACCGTGGCTGTGGTTGTGGGTACCAGAGAAGCAGAAATGCTGAGTGCAGGCAGACCTGCTTACAGAAGCTCCTTGGAGTCTGAGAATCCATAAAAAGGAACTTGGAAACTTTCCTGTGAGGAGGGCACAAGACGAATGGTGAATCCTATTAACAGACGGTTTGGTGACAAGATGTCATAATGTGCATTTTAGCAGGGGTTTCTTATCGCCATTTAGACTCCTAGCATTTTAACTGCAAGTGTATTGAAAATAGTTCTTCTTTAATTCTGAGTGGCTGCAGGTTCTGCCCATCAGTTTTGAAACACACCAGTGGTGAAAGTTTAGGAAATAGTGCATTATTTTTATAGATGGTGAAATAGGATATCTTAGGGGAAGGAGAAGGACTGTAAAGTAAATATGGGACTAATGACCAAGACACTGTGGGCAGAAGTTTTGGATTCATCTCTTGAAAACTTGAAATATTGTGTTCAAAATTGCTTTTTTGGTGATTGATTTTTAGTTTTTGCAGCATATCATGTGTTACGTTTTGAGAAGAATATGCTCATAAATATTTTTTCATATTTATTTTTTTTCTGGTCCTTACATTTTCTTAGGCTTGTGTCTTTGTCCATTTATTTATTGTTACAGCATGTTTTAAATGAAGTCAGTGTTTTAGGTTTGGGTTTTCATGTATTGTATGTGGAACTCATTGGCAGTTTGCATGGCCAGGAGCTGCAAGCTCAAGTAGCAATAGCTGATAAGACTTTTCCTTCAATTTTTATAGCTCCACTTAAAAGTGTGTTTTTTCTGGAGCATGGCCTCCTTAGCTATACCTAGAACTTCTTTACTTGCCTACTGGCGATTCTGACGTGAGGATAAATATTGAAGACACATTTAAAGTGGATGTACTGAATGCAGCTGACATTCGGTCTGAGGTACAAGTGCAGAAGTGTCTTCCAAAGCACCATCTCATTGGGTATTTCAAATGGTCCTTACAGGCCTTGTAAGGTCATGTGGAAAGGTGGCTTCTGTGGCAGGACATCCTCTGGAAAATGAGCTGCCATCCTCTTCTGCTAATGGTCAGCTATAACCCAGGATGAATTTTAACCCTTTCTAAGAAGTCTGGTGTATTTTGGGATGGAATATATTCTCTGAAGATCCATTCATTCATCCTCGTCTGCTTTGGCTCTTGTAGTTTGAGTATTTCTTCAGTTTTAATCTCATAACTGCCAGTATGGCAGAGATTGAGCATTAGCCGGTGTTTTGTATACATGAAGCAATTCTTTTACCTCTGTTACAGGTCCATTGCATGAGTCCCAAAAACTTTTACTATAATGTTTGGGAAAAACACACTCTTTTGTAACTGTTCTCAGTGTGTGGGAATCTCATGTTACTGGAACAAGAATAAACCCTGATGATAAACATTGCCTTTGTAAGGTCTGTTTCCTTGTGATGTTCGTTCCTTCTTGGGGTAAAGTGTTGAAAGTATGGCTCTGAAGTGCGGAAATGTTTCATTTCTGGGTGACCTAAATAACGTTTGGCTTTCTAGTTTCAAAAAACCACATTTTTTTCTGTGTTTTAGAACACAGGTTGCAGTTGAAGATTATTTCCAAGATGTTGTTCAATTCAGAAATCTGAAAGGCATTTAATGGCATTGAGCTATTTAGAAACTTAATTTTCGGCTCTGGATCTAGCATATCGTATCTCCTTGTGGAGAATATATTTGATGTAAATAAGTTCTGGAAGAGGAGTTTGTCTTTCAGTAGCCCTTTTGGATCCTGGAGAGCCAGGCAGGTCTCTTGCTAAGACAGTAGATCAGATGTCAGGAGTATGAATCATGTTTGATCGCCACCAGGATTGTTTTCTAGACAGGCTGGTCAGGGTTTTTTTTTGGTCTTAATTTTCTTCCTGTATTAGTTCAGTGTTTGGTTTATTTAATGGCAGTGATTACATAGGGAGCTGAGGAAGATTTACTCATATATATCTTCCAGTAGGTGAAGTTTGGCCTCTCTCATGCATGTCTCTTGCTTATTCTGTCTGCCTTGCCACATCCCCTTGTTTGCCCTTTGTGTTCTTACCAAAGCAGAGCCGATTGAGCCTTCTTTTGTACGGAAAAGTAACTTGTTTCTGTCATGCTCAGGTAGTGACCAAATTCCCTTTTTTAGCTTTGTAGCACTTGATCTCTAAAAATTGTCTTGATTTGGTGTATGTGATTGCTTCATTATGCTCTATGATAAACTGTAAAATGCTTAGAGTGAGAAATGTGTGTATTTCTGAACTGCCGCCTTTGCTGTCGTAGCTCCTCAAAATGAATGTTGTCTTCACTCACAGCCACTGTAAATACAAGGAAGGGTTTGGCCAGAAGCACAGATGCTTTTGGCTGGGCAGATAATATCAGGGCTCGTGGATAGACCTGCAACCGTGTGCAGGCTCCTGGGGAGGCATTTGTCCTTTAAATAGACGGAGCTGGACCGGGTGGCTGATGCCTGGAAGCGCAGCCTCCGCGCCAGCCCGGCCACAGTCTTGCAATTGTTCAGCCACACTGAAGGGAAGAGGGAAAGAAAAGCATTCCAAGCAGTGCCAAATTTTCTTTGATATGTTAATCTTTTGATAACAGTTTGAAAAGCCCTTGGAGACTTTTTTTAGATTTTAGACAAAATAGTTCATTTGTCAGGACTTCCCTTGTAGATAGGGTCTCCGTTATTAAGATCTGCCTCGCTAACTCATAGTAACAAAAGCAAGTGCAGAGGACAGCTGCTGGACTGCTGGTTGGTAAGAGAAACTCTTTTGGTTACCAAAGGGTTTTTTTACAAATATCTGAAAAGAATAAAGTAGGGAGTGTTTGATACAAAAGTATAGGTTTATTTACGTGTGTATTTTAAGGAGACAGACGGTGACAGACTGTAAGCAAATACAGTAACTTGATAATTTTTTACATGTATTTGTACTCAGATTTTACTGAAACACTTCAGCTTTCAAAATTGTGCTTTAATCTGAGAAATGTGGGTATTTAAATTACCCAGTGATTGCAGGAGATATCAAAAGTGTCTTCTTTTGTAGTTGTAGTTTTTCCAGACCTTGAAGGTCTTCTCTTGAAGTTACTAAACTTTACTCTTCCAGTTTCTTAATACATGTGAGCCAAACTAATGGCAGTAATATGTATATATATATATATATGAATTAGTTTTTAATGATTGTGCAATTGGGACGAATGTGGAAGAGAAGAGAGGGAAGATGTCTTTGCTTCCCATTCTTCAAACAAACTTTAAGGGTAAAATTTGCACCAAACTAGTGTGTTAATTATGCCAGTGTTAGAAAAAAGACTTCAGGTGAGCCAGCAGTCTTTTGAAAGTGTGGCTTGCAGGACTTTTCAGATGTACTGACTGAGACTTGCTGTAGTGCTTTTAGAAAAATTTCTTTCACAGATATGCCATGAGTTCACTTGCACCTTTTATGCTGTTGCTACAAATGTTTATTGCCTATAGATATTTTGGTAAAATTGCTTGTTATCCTGGTTGTTTAGTCAGGATAGATCAACAAATACATACTGGTGTGGTAATTGAGAAAAGATGCAGCATTTGTTTCACTGTAGGAGGTGCATATCGTTTTGAGCTCTATACACTCCTGTAGTTTCATCAGTGATGGAATTTGTGATTTACTTTAGCTCCAAAATAGTATCAACCGAAATCTGAAGCTGCGGATGCTGTCCTGCTCACAGCTACATACACTTCAGGGCAGAGACAAATGGAAATGCTGTTTAACTTAGTTTTGATATGTACTGTAGGTATTTTGCAAAGTTGCAGATTTACTCTTTAAGCTTGTTACTCAAACGTGTGCCCTTAGAAGCACTTACAGTTCAGACACTGTTCAGCTGGTCTCTAGGCCATTTGTTAAATTTATACCCAAGTTGTTCTAAAATGTTGCAAGTCATTTCATTCTCTTACTCTGTGGCAAACAGCATTTCTTTTACAAAACTTTTTGCTATTTCCTATTCCTCTGACTCCAGCGTATGCTTAGCTATGCAGTAGTAGCTCCCTAGGTAAAAATTACACGAATGGAGTGACAGTAACTTTCACCTTTTCCATTGTTTTTATCCCCTTTATTTAAAAGGTTGTGATTTTCAGTTTATTAGAGAGGAAGAGGATTTCTCCAGCTATTCACTCTAGGGAACTTGGTCTGGAGAGAGGCTGAGTGTCAGCCTGTAATGTGCAGTCACAGTATATTTGGATATTCCCATGTCCATGTTGCTTATTGCAAGTGAATTTCAACCTCGCTTCCATTTGAGTACTACTAAATGTCATATTCTGTCATGGTCTGACAAGTCCAAGGCTTATATTTAAATCTTTAATTGAAGATTTTAAGTAGTAAATTGTTTAATTTCCCACCATACTATAGAAGGAAGAAAGCAAAGATCAAATGTGGATTGGTAAAGTTTCTTCTAAACTGGTGAGATCTCTTCAGTCTGAGCCCATAGCCTGAAGTCACCCAAGGAGGGCAGCCCTGTGAAGTCTTCATGGTAATGTTCAACCCCCAGTTTCAGCAGGGCAGTGAGAGACAAACCCAAAGCAGTTCTGTGTGAACTCCTGATGGTGAGCTTGGGCTGCTGGTGTGCCAGAAGGGATACGACTGGAGAAAGAGTGCTGGTTTTCGTTGTGGAATAAGAATGATTTTCATGACCCATCAACTAAGAAAATAACTCTAATGTTTTCTAAGTTTAGAGATTTGAATTTGAGTTTAATATGGAGAATTACTGCCAGTATGTGCAATGTTGAGAATGTGTGTGTTGAAGGTTGCTCAGTAAATGAGTCTGTATAAAATAATGCATATGGAGTTAATGATGTGAGTCAAAAATATCCTCCTAATGCTCCTCTTGTATCCCTTGTGTGACTACCCAGCTGTTCAAAGAACTCATTGAATCACAGGAGTATTGCTGGTGCTCTCAATGCTGAGATTTCCCTTTGTATTTTTCAGACCCACAACCTGGCTTTCCTTCCCAGCAGTAGAACAACCTTAAATGAAGGCAATTGCACTTCTCTCTCATGCTGCTGCAGTGTCCCATAAGGTGCCTGTGCTGACGTGTTGGCCACATGGAAATTCCAGTTGAGATCAGTTGATCTGGAAGCTGTGTGCATTTATTTTGCTGCCTGGTGTTTTCCTGCATCAAGTTGTTGCTCGGTATATCCGTCAAGATTGGAGTGTTGCCTGCAGGCACTGTTTGATGTTACTGTACATTAGAGCAGGGAAGTGTGTGTTTGTTTAAGAGCAGACTAATTCAGTCTTAATAATTCTCTCCTGGAGCTGTGAACTCTGTTAGAAATGTAATTCTGTAAATACACAGAGCTTTTACTGCCTCTGTGACTTCTTGATTGAAAATGTGATTTGTATGGTGTACGTAAAATTTTGGGATGTGATTAATTCAAAGTCTCAGGAGTCTTCTTAGCAATCCTGCTTAGATTTAGGACAGATTTTAACTGGTTTCAGATGTACATACCTATATCTTTCCTAGAATAAAAAGCTGATTAATGAAGAAAAGTGGCATTTGAAACAAAAGTGTGGTTTAGAACTTGCATGGCTTGTGTGGTTTAATTTCCAAATTGCAGTAAGATTGTAGATTACTATGGATAGCAATGGGAAATTTTCAGCTTTACAAGGTAAGAAACGTGTGAGCTGGTGTTTCTATCAAAAGAGACAGTTGTTGCCAAGTTAACTTCCTTCCATTCAAAACAAAATGCCAGCTGTAGCAAGTGCTGAATTTATGAAGTGTTGAGCTGCTTCTCACCTGCAACTGAGCTCTGTGTTATGATGCAGTTCTCTGCTTGGAGTGTGGGAATAGACTTCTGAAGAGACCCAGATTTGGGCAGCAAAAGAAACCTTTTCTCATGGGTTCCTGCTTTATTTGTGGGGTTAACTGGAAAGGAGGTGGTAGGTTACAGAAAACACGTGAGGATGTGTTGATAAGCTGCAAGAGTTGGGAGGAAGGACTCCTTGAAGCTGGCATTGCTGATGAATGTAAGTTCTTAGATATAGGGACTGGCTTTGAGGGCATCCTAAAACTTAAGTGTAAAATCAGTAATATTACTTGAATTTTTAATTTTTTTGTTGTTGAAGGTCTTCCATATCTCAAGTCGAGAAGTTCCATATCATACTAAACATGGAGAAAGAAGAAAAGAAATATGTCAATAAAGCAGAGGAAGATGAGATGGTAATGAATTCAGTTCATCTGTTTTTATCCAATGAAAGAAACACCTTTTCAGGGTTTTCTATCTAAGAGTGGGTTGTGGGGTTTTTTGGGATGGGTTTATTGTTTGTTTGTGTGGAAGTTTTGTTTGTTTGTTTCGGTTGGTAGTTTTGTTTTGTTTTTTTTTTCTCCTCTCCAAATCCTGGAGCTTTTTTCTTGGCATCTAAAGGAGTTAGTACCTCATAATGTGACTATACTTTGCATACTCTTGCATATTTTTATTTATGCAGATAAGACCCACTTCCTAGCACCTGGCAAGAACTTTTATGGGTGTTTGGTAGCACATAAACTTTACTTCCTTTTATCATTTTTCCTGGAAGATGCAGCAATAAGCTTTGACAGGAAAATATTGGCAGCAGGTCTTTAAATTTCGAGCTGATTTGGCGTATATATAGGCGGTTTTGTTTTTAAAAATGATAGGTGTCTGTGAATTAAAGTTCTTGTTTCATCCTTGTGCACACTGCTGAGACATCTCTAACACAGAGTAGGCAATAACATCTTGCAGCAGGTGATGCTTATGACCTGATCACTAAAATAAGTGCTTTGTGGTGGAAATAATTTTATTTTGCCCTAAAAAAAAGCATTGACTTCTCCCAGTCTGTCACTCTCCTATTTTTATTGCTAAGGAGTGTTTTGGGAATAAGAGAGTGGGTTTTATCTCTACTTTTTATCGACTGAGAAGGTGGCAAAATAAACTTTATGAGAAGCCTTTTCTTCAGAAAGGAGTTTAAACAGTTCTTAATACTGTTGAATGAAAAGTTTAAAAAAAATTGCCCAAAGTTGATGTCAATATGAACAATGGGTGGGACTCTATGGGAAACTTCATTGCCCTTTTACAGCAGGAAATATAATCTAATGATGTAATACGAAACTCAGGAATGTAACATAGCATCCATTCAGTCACGAAATTATTTTCTCTTCCTGGCTGTCGTCCAGTTAAGTTGGTGCTTGAACACTGAATACTTGGAGTTTTTTAAAAGGGGAAAGAGGTTTTTCTGCATGGTGCAAGGTACAGCACCTTTGAGTCTGCCTTGCAGTTTATAATGTAGCATTTCTTGTTAAATGGCAGATAAAATAAACAAAAGTTCTTTACTAGAAAGTTGTGTTTGATAAATATATTTATAGATTTGTTTAGAAAGCATGAAAATCAGCCTCCAGTAGTAATGCAAAAGTGTGTATGATGCATAATCAGATGCTAATGTCATAATATCATCTTTTGACAAAACCACATGCTTTTGCTCTTCAGTGCTTATTGACTTGTGCTGTGTCATGGTGAGAAATGTCACTGTTCACTGAGCGTTCAGTTGGGTTGTGTTGCAACTTCAGCCCTTAAGAAGCGCTGCAGAGAGGAGACAGGTCCTGCAGTGACATGTTTTATACAGTGTGGATGGGATGATCTGCCTCTGTGAGGCTTTTACTGGTGTTTGTATTTCTAACCAAGCAAAACTGTTCCTTTTTGCTGCCACTCCACCGTGTATGACATGTTTTTAAATGTTGCCTTCCCTCAGAAAAGAGAAAATTACTGGGAAATTTTCTTTGCTTTATATCCTGCATGTTATGCATGTTACATTGGCATTCCGAGCCACTGGAGTTACTAAGAAGGTCATTGTTCTTTGTTTCTGCTGCCATGCAGGAGATCTATGGCTATGAACTGTGTCGCTGGAAGTTGGTGCTGGTTACTGCAGGAGTGATCTGTTCTGGTGGCTTTCTTCTGCTCCTCCTCTACTGGATGCCGAAGTGGCGTGTGAAAGCAACGTGCAGAAGGACTACGCTTAGAGACTGTGAAGTGGTTCTGCTGAGGACAACTGTGAGTCTGTAGGGGGATGTGCTTTTCCCCGTTTGCAGTTCTTTGGCATCCCTCTTTCTGCTTGCTAGAATACACAAATCCTTGCCTGCAGTGTTTTGCATGATTGTGTTTTGCAGCACTGCAAAATTGTTACTCCTTGGTACTGCTGTAGCTTTGCTGCCTGTATGGGAAAACTGTATGGGACAGCTCTTCGTGGTTGACACAGCAAGAAGAAAGACTTTACCTTTCCCTTTTGAGAATTAGATACATGAGTGCTGTTGTCATCAAAGGTTACATGTTCCTATAAGCTGGTAACATGGTTTGTACATTTTCCTTTCCTTGTTCAGCAAAGATACATTTGTTGAAGTAAAGTGTTACTGTTGAGCTCCCTGTGGTTTGATTTCAAGCGATTTCTTCATGCGCAATTGCTGTGTGGAGTCTGGTTATGATCTTGTGTTAAGTCGTCCGTTATCAGAAGCTGCATAGCAATACATAGCAATCCCATAGTTCCTACTACTGTAGAATAGCTGTATTAAATTGTGAAGCCTTGTATATTTATCAAACCTCAAGTACCAGGACTCGTTGCTTACAGAAAATAGATCTTTGGTGCAAAAAAATGTGTTTTTAGAACTGTGGAAAGAAAATTATTGTTAAGGTAGCTGATATTAACGTGGAGATGCATTCTGTAATTATATATGGGCTCTGCTATTTTATCTGTGGTTGACACATTTTGCTACAGCTACCATAGTAAAACACTGTTTAAGTGCTGTTTCAACTAACTCATTTTTCCTGCCTCTTTAAGGATGAATTCAAGATATGGTTTTGTGCAAAGATCCGCATTATGCCTTCTTTGGGAGCCAATCCTTTACAGAATCCTAACCTTATAGTACACAAGGTTTCAAATGGCCATGCTGTTCATTTCTGTGAATCTGCTGCAGAAGAGAATAAAAACGATTTGAAAAAATATTTGTCTGTAAGTAAACCTGCAATACTACACTTGCTAATTTTCAAGTGTCTCAAGCACTACTGAGAGTATACACAATGCAGTACATGTGAGCTGCTACTAGTCCAAAAGGTTAACTCATTCTCTGAGTGGAACAGAAATCTTCTCAATACTAGAAATTGTGGAGTGCTTGAAAATTTATGTTGAAAGAAAAGTATTCACTTACTGGCATTGCTCAGAATAGAGTCAGAAGAGAGGTGTTAAGTGGTGCCAGTTTAACATCCATGTTTGTTGCCCTTGCAGGTTCGTTATTTCACACATCACAGTGTGAAGTATTTTTGGAATGATTCAGTTCAAAATTTTGATGTTTTACGGTAAGAATACCTTTTGCTTTTCTGTTGTGCTTCAAACTGCAGTTTTTAAAAGATACAATAAGAATGTGGTGAAAACTGATGATGTGTTCTGACCAGCTGTTTTAGCTCATTGAATCTTTGAAGCATAGTGAGCAAAGGGCGATTTTACGTCAGTGTGAATTTGGAAGGAAGGTGTTTGTTTGATCTACCTTTATCGAGCATGATTCATGCAAGGTGACAGGCTGGGTGTCAGGCAGGCTTTTTGCCTGTTCTTGCAGTGCTATTTGAAAATCAGAGCACTGGTTTGTAGACAGTAGTTCTTCTATAAACTCTCAAAGACTTTGCTTCTGATAGAAATAACTGTATTTTTCGTGTTGCTGCTGAGCCTAGACCTAAAGGGAGTATCGTGCAAGAAGGGGACTTCACCAAATACTTCATTGCTCATCTTTGTGTAGGTCTGCTGCTACGTTTTAGTCCAGTTGTGCTGAATTTCATCCCTTTTTTGTTACTCTTTAGTAGCAAATCCAGGTCTCTTGCAGTGAGAAAAAATGTCTTTTAGTGGGCAGCACTATCTTGTGATGTACTGTATTTTCTTTAATCCAGCAGCACTGTTGCACGTTAGGGTTGAAGAAGAAAATTCCTCTTTCTGATGTTACTGATAGGGCTTTCTCATAGTGCCCCAAGTTACAAGAGCACAGGCTTCTCCATTTTTGGCAACTGTCCGTTTAAATAACTTACTCAGATCAGAAACATGGCCTCTTTTAAACAGAAGTCAGTGTTCACTGCATTGAACCATCTTACGGAAAAGGTCAAGCACTACATGCAGATAAAATTCATGCCCAGTGACTGAAGGAAGGAAAAATAGACAAAATTTCACTGAGAAGAAACATACTCTGCCAATGTTTTAAATTTCAAAAAATGTATGTCTAAATGATATGGGAAGTTATCAGCAATAAAAACTATTTTAAAAAAAGATCATAACAGAAGCACTTACAAAAGTGAGCAGTCCTCCCCTAGTAGGTTGGAAATGTCTCAGTTCATGTGTAAATAATTAAAAGCCTTGTATGCATTTTTTATGTTAAGCCTCCCATGAATTACAGTGGTGTAGGTCGTAACACTTATCATTTTGCATTACGAAGTCCTGTTTTCATGCCTATAGTGTTCCTAAATTAAACTGTTCCAAGGGAACGTTTCCTAAAGATGAGATTAGGAAACTACACTTGTATGTTAAGATTAGGTATTGGGAAAAAATCATACGACTCCATGTGTTCAGCAAAAGGTGTTATTCCTTAGCTTTTATGCAGTGGCTTGAAACTTGGCATTTGTAGGCTGTATGACTGTGCCTTTTGATGTTCTTGTGATAACTCAATCAATTCATAAGCCCCAGAAAAATCTCAGATATGCCTGTGAAGTTATGTGAGCATTTATTCAATCGCATTCTTGCTGATAAGCCAAACTTTTTTTGATTTGTTTGATGTATTAGCCATGACTGAGCCCGACCACTTGTTCAGTCAGGTACAGTAGCTGAGCTGGACATCATTATTTAGCTATTGAATAATAAAGAGGAGAAAGGGCTGGATCACAGACGTACTGGGTACTGTTAGAGCACTAAGTCACTTTTGCACAAGGTCAGGTAAAAGTGCCAGTTTGCTGTAACTTTTCTCTAAAATGAATGGTCATGTAGTGAAGTACTAGATACCACATGCAAAATCGTAGCTGAGCTTGTGAATGATAAATATTCTGAAAGGAAGTCTTTAAAATTTCTCCTTGTGGATATATGTTTTCTTACTCTGTTCTTCAGTTTGTGTGTATAAACCAAAAATTGGTATTACCTAATAATATGATGGTGAATCAAGTTAATATTCATAAAGAGGCCGTATAATAGACAGAGGACTTTATAGTAAAATCTGTAAGGCAACAACACACCTGTAGTTGTGATCTAAGCACAGTCCTGCATCCTGGAAAAGATTCACTCTGTGCAGCTGATCATACAAGTACCCAGAGACAGGGCAGTTTGATCACATAATGAGAACTGTGGCACAACTCTGAAGGGAGACAAATTAAGATTTGTTTGGTGCCTGATTCAGTTATGAGGGCTTGAGTTTCATGTAATTGTTTTTATATTACTGTAATATTCAGAACACTGTTTCAAACACAGGAAATGCAAGTGTAATTGTTCTTAAACTAAGTCAGACTTGGTCACAAAGCCAAAGAGGATGCAACTCTGACCTTGTATGTCTGTTTTGTTTCAGCTGGTGTCAGCTGAATCTCTGAGTGCTTTATGTGCTTTATGTGTGCTTTATGCAATAAGCTGTGTGCTTTATGTAATAAACAGTGTGCACGTGGTTGGGTTTGGTTTTTTTTAAGTGCCCTGGGAGTTCAGTCTGTAACAGTGCTGTGAAAAGCAGAGAATATCCCGGCTCTGTCTGTGCAAGGACATTGCACACATTGGTATGCTTTTTTGCATATAAAGCACTTAGTTTTAGGGACCTTTCTTAAATTCACTG
>WEKX01008714.1:10031-25116 GCA_013390025.1 Pitta sordida
CTGAGCTGTTAACTCCCTCACTGCCAGAGCATCAGAAAACCCCATAAACCATAACAGGAGGGGAAGATAAGAAAAAGAATCCTCCATTGTTTGTCCAGTAGAAAGGAGAAGGCACCTCCCCATGCCATATGCCCTGCCAGGAAGGGGAGATAACACACGGGATCCTCCACTGTTTGCCAGGTGAAAAGGAGAAAGCCCCTCCCCATGACTTTTTTCCTTTCAGGGGAGGGAAAGGGAGATAAGAAGAGAAACCTATTGGCTGTTCCAGTAAAAAGGAGAAAAGTTTTACATTAGAAAAAAAAGATTTTCCCCCATGACACATACATCTACTGCTTTAAATACTCTTCAGTTCTACTGAATCTTCTACTGAATCCAGTGTACAATTCTGTAACGAAATATAAGATCTTAAAAGTGATCAATTTAAAATTGATAAAGGAATTAATAGAATCTGTTTGTCTAAGGAATGGAGGAGTGCAGTTTCATCAATGAATCTCTTCTTCAAAGACCCTAATGCTTTAGTCTTTCTACCTCATCTCCAAGCTCTACCACCAGATTGAGCATAACATTGACCTGATTGCCCCTCACACAGCTGTTGTCCCTCTGAGAGTGGCATCAGGCTCCGGCACTTCCTGCCACTACACAGATATACAATCACAGAAAAATTACACTTGCAAATTGTGCTGAAAATGGACAGGCATTCATGTTTTATCCAACTATTAGAGCTTCCTCATTCCTTCATGGACATTTGTTACAGCAAATGTCGTAGTCTTGTATGCATGACAGCTGCAATATCATATTGCCAATATAAAGAAATATGAAACTGCTTTATTGGTTTATTCTCCTCTCAAAGAACATTGATGCCAAGACTTTAAAATAGAACTTTCTAAGGGAAAAGTGACTTCTTGTTAATGAAAAGTTTACATTTAATTTTCTTGGAATTTCAACTGTCAGAAACTCTACTTTTGTGTGTATAGTGTGTACAATACGACTTGTTGGGTGTTAAGTTTGTCAGTGAGCCAGAATTCTGGTCACTGCTCTTGGGATCTGCCAATGGCATTTAATATCAACATGTCTAATGGGTTAGAGTCTGGACTAAAAAACATCTTATCAAAGAGCAGTTGAAAAGTTGTGACTTGTGGGTAGGGCTCTAACCTAAGTTCCTTAGACATTTCCAGGCAGCTATGGCTTTCTCACTGCATACACCTTAAGTTACAAATTTCTAATCCCAGAACCTGTGGACCTCCAGCTGCAATTTGCCATCATTGATATCATTGCTATGTTCTGCATTTTGTGGTCATCTTTCCACTAGTTAATGGAAAACTCTGTGTAAATATCAAATATTATTATTAAGGGTTCTTCTGGATACACAGAAAGTGTATCACAAAAAGAATAAAGCGACTCTGATTTTTTCAATGTACAAGCATTTCAAAGACTCATATTCCAGCTGTAAAATTTGGGGATCAAAATAAATTATTTCAGTCAAGAAAACTGTCACTTCTGTCTGCACTGATGTTGAATCTGGTGTCAGATCTTTCCTAAAAATACCTACGATATCTTCACCGTTGCCTGGTTTCACTGTACAGAGAAGCTCCTCAGGTTTAATATAAGAATTTATTCAGTGTGTAATGCAGGCCTTTGTAAGGTCAGGTTCATAGAGGACAAACAATAAAAAACTCCCTTAGAAGTTCAGGGATAGAACTGTTAAAGTATTTAACATAAATAATAATTCCATATACAGTGTACTTATTTTTAATGAAACCTTAGAAATATTGCTTTCAAACAAATAAGTACACAAGGATAAAGTTACCTAATTTGTTATCACACCATGAGAAGAAGAAAATTGTTAGTTATTTGGCCACGTGTGCTAATAAGCAAGTAAAAGTACGTGATCCTTTGCTTTATTCAAGTGTGCATTAAATGAGCATTTTTTTTTAATAGATGAAATTTCCACATACTGAAGATGTGTGCCATAGCATTGGAAGCTGTGACATGTGAAGATAAAGTAGAGAAATTGAGAGAAGAAAAGGAATGGATAATTTAAAGGAGAAAAAATTCTTTTTTTATCTGTATTTATTTTTAGATTTCATAGAAGATTCCTTTTTAGTGTAAGTCATTTAATTCCAGATATTTATAGAAGAAAATCAGCTAGATTTTTTTTCCAAACCACTAATTAGAATTAAGTAAAAAATAGAGTATGCTTCGCCAGACACTTCAAGATTTAATTTTTTTTCATTCAGATTAGGAATAAAACTAAGCATATTGATTTACCCAAAATAATACTGAAGAGGATTTGAGCTGAAGGAAAGTGTATGGTTTTCTCAACTTTTTTCCCCCCTAAATATGTTGAATCTGAAATAAATATAGAAAATTTCTGTAAAAGAAATCTTCCAGGAACTTTGCCTATTTGCTCCAAAATAATAGCTGAAGCTCAGAGTAGCTGTCATGTCCAATCGCTTAATAAAAAGACAGTGTAGGCTATAAAAATAGGTAGAAAAGAGTAATAAACCATAAAAGCTTTATTTCAATTACTACATTAAATAATTAAAAATAAATCAAGAATAATTAAGGGAGAATAAGGAATGGTCGTTTGAAAATAAATTTATCAGCTCACTTAGGATCATTAGAGATGTTGAAAAACAAATAATTGGGTTTTGCTTCAGTTGTCTGGTCTGAAATATAAAAGAATAATCTCATATATTCAAGTTAAAAATCTTATATCTATTTTTGAAAAATACGGCTTTGTTAATAGATTTCTTTTTTTTTTTCACAATATAATGTCTAGATGGTATGCTATGATATATGATGACATATTTTGAAAGACATAAGAATATATTGTGTCATAAGAAAATATATTTTTAAATATAATTGTTTTAAAATATTTCCAATTCTGCTTTATTTCCCTAATTTCTGCAGGCTCCATTGAATTACTTTCACTCCTGTAGAATTTTTTGTGTTTGCACAGCTTTTATATTTACCAGCTAATATTGAAAATTAAAGTTATTGTATATTATAAACATTTTTATTCTAAAATTTTGTATATATGTCTTTTAACAAAGTAATATACTATGTGAATTTACTATTTTTTTATACCACAGCAGACATTTTATTAATGTGTTTCATTTATTTAAGTACTAAACATTCTTGTTAATATTTAATAGTGTATAATTTATTAATGAAATTTTAGACATGATTAAGCAAAAAGATGTAAACCTTGAGCCTTTTTTACAGGAAAAATTCCCTGAGTTCAATCAAACTTTATTTCTGAAGTTTTGATATCTATACTCAATCCTCCTTTTTGTCTTTTTTTGGTTTGTTTTTAGCTGTAAATTATATAAAGTGTAGATATGTCTGACTAATCTAGTGGGTTTTTTACGATGAAGTGAACTCATCAGTGAACAGAAGAACAGCGACAGATATGTTCTCCCTGGACATCTGTCAGGCTTATGATATGGTCTCCCACAATGTTTTTGCTGCTAAATTTAATAGGAGTTTGATGGATGGACTATTAGATGGTTAAGGGAATGACTAGATGGCCACATCCCAAGAATTAGAGTCAACAGTTCAGGGTCTATGCAGTAACCCATCGGGGCAGGACAGCTTGCTTCATACAGCCAACACTAGATGGTCCTCAAGCAAGCAAGAGGCAACACCCGCTTGCCCCCCAGCACTGGACGGCCCTGCCCCCCAGCACTGCAGAGGTAATCTGCTCCTGTGCATGGGGAAAAACACCACAAAGAATTGAGGGAAGTATATGGTGTTGTATTGGGATTTTCGCTGGCCAGGTTTATGGTAGCAGAGAGGCTATGAGGGAGGCTTCTTCATGAAGTTGCTGGAAGCCTCCCTCATAGCTAGGGCAGCCAATGTCATCCAGATCCTGGCTGGACCTGCCACTGGTCAAGGCCAAGACAATCAGGAGCAATAGAAATGCCTCTATGATAACATATTTAAGTGGGGAAAAATTGTTAGGGAGAGGAAGAAAATCATGCCCACCAGCGAAGAGCAGTGAGAAGATGTGACAGCAAATGCAGGCACAAAGGCCAGTGCTGAAGGATGGGGAGGAAGTGTTCCAGGCATCTCTTTGCAGCCCATGGTGAAGGACACGGTGAAGCAGGCTATCCTCCTGCAGTCCATGGAAAGTTCTCAGGGATCTAGAGGTCTAAGGACCATGGAGGAGCGCACACTGAGTAGGTGGATGCTGCAGGGAGGCTGAGGCTCATTGGAGACCGCATGGGAAGAGGGTCGCAGGAGAGACCTGTGGCCCATGGAGGGGACAGTCCATGCTGGAGCAGAGCTTCTCCTGGTAGGATCTGTGCCTCTGTGGGGGACCCACACTGAAGCATCCTGTACTGAAGGACTGCAACCTATGGAGTGACCCATGGGCATCAGTGTTCGGAAGAACTTCTGCCCCTGGGATGGATGCACTGTGGAGAAGGTCCTGCAAGACTTTCTCCCTTGGGAGGAACCCCATGGAATGCAGGAAAGAGTGTCCTCCTCCCCTGAGTAGCGGCAGAGAACACCAACTGCCTGGTTCTCCCTACTCCTGTCCCCTCCTGCCTACTGGAGGAAGGGGGAATGAGGTGTCTGTTGTAAGAGACGAAGGCATGGGGTGGGAGGGAATGGTGTCTTTAAGATGATACTTCTTAATTTATGCTCTGATCTTGTTAGAAATAAATTCTTTATATCTCTACCTTGGAATTTGTTTTACCTCTGCCAGTAATAGATTTCTAATTGTCTTCATCTCTGTCATAGAAAACTTATCAGGGTTTTTTTCCCTTTCTTCCCTGTTTGTATGCAGGGGGCAGTGAGAAAGCGAGAGAGAGACTGTTAGGTGAGTCTCTGGCATCCAGCCAGGGTCAAATCACAACAAGTGTCTTTGCTGGAAAAAATACTGCAAAGAGGTGAAGCCTTGAAACTCAATCCATGAAGACGTGAGGGATTACTGTAATGAGGGCTTACTCAAGGTCCCTCAAGAGTCTGCAAAACATTTGCAGATTACACCAAACTGTGTGATGCAGCCGATTTGTGAGACAGAAGGGATGTCATTCACTGCCGACTTGCAAAGCTTAAGGAATGGGACTAAAGTTCAACAGAGGCAAGTGCAAGGCTTTGAGCCTGAGTTGGGTCAATTCCAGGTAATAAGACAAATTGAGGAATGAATGGAGAGTGACCTAGCCAAGAAAGACTTGGGGGTATTGGTAGCTTAAAAATTTGAGATTAGCTTCCAATGTGTGTTTACAGCCAGAAAATCAGTTGCATCTTGGGCTGCATCAAAAAAACCCAACTCAATGGAGATGATTCTACCCCTCTAGTCTGCTGTTGGGAGATTCCACCTGGAGTACTGCATCCCGGTCTGGGTTCCCCAGTGCATGAAAGAAATGCATCTTTTCAGACAGGTTTAGAGGAGGGACATGAAGATGGTCCAAGAACTTGAACACTCCTACTTGGATGAAAGGCTGAGAGAGTTGGGGGTGCTTTGTCTGGCAAAGAGAAAGTTCTGGGAAGATCTTCTTGCAGCCTGTCAATACCCAAAGGGACTTATAAGACAGAAGGAGAGAACTCCCACTTTAGTGTAGTTGTGCATGTCCCTGCCTCTCATGTGGGAGGCTGTGGGCTCAATTCCCACCAGGGAGACAGTGGTGCCATTTAAGAGTTGGACTTGGTGATTTAAGAAGGATGTTGAGCTGCTTGAGAGGGTCCAGAGAAGGGCGACAAGGATGATGAAGGGACTGGAGGGCAAGCCCTACGGGGAGCGACTACAGGAACTGGGGTTGTTCAGCCTGGAGAAGAGGAGGCTCAGAGGTGACCTGATTGCTGTTTACAACTACCTGAGGGGAGGTTGCCGCCAGGTGGGTGTGGACCTCTTCTAGTGTGGATGCTATCCTTTGAATTTTTCAAGATCAGGATGGGTGGTGCTTTGGGATGCCTGATCTTAGGAGAGATGCTCCTGCCTGTGTGGGGGCTTGAACTAGCTAATGTTTGAAGGTCCCTTTTAACTCAATTCTATGATTCTGAATCCTACTAGCTATTCCACAGCAACTGATTGAATATTAGACAATGAGAGCTTGAAATGAAACTAAACATCTCTCTCTTTATCTACAGTGGTTATTCCTGGGTCTTTCTAATCACTTCAATTCACTTTTCTTTCTGCTTTATGCTGTTAAAAATTTCTCTTGCATTTATTAATGTTTTGTTAGTATACATGTTGAAATCTCAAGCCTTAACTCTTTCAGAACAGATTATTAGTTATTTTAATTCCTTTGTGCCATCCCTCATAGAATTATGATGTGATATGTGTCAGGAACCTTTAGCTTACATGATTGAATAAGTTTACATTTTCACCTGTTCTGAAGGTTCAATATTACTTCATAATTTCTATTACCATTACTCAGAAAATGTCCCTGTTTATTTTAAGTAATATTGAATGTATTGAATACATGGAATTACTTGACTCCTTAGTGAAACAGGACATTTAACTAAATATCATAAATAAAGCTTCAAGGCATTGATTACCTAACCAACTGTGACCTGCAAATATCTTAAATATGAACTATAATAAGGAACAAGTACACTTATTTGCACTCAGACCTAGAGGAACGTAGACAAATTTTTCAAGATCAATATTTATTTCAAATGTTATTTGTAATTATTTGGTAACTGGATTACGTTATCTTTGCAGGTCTCTTCCAATCCAAAGTATTTTAATATTCTATGATTCTATTCAGGAAGAAATTCATTACAATATTTTTAATAGCTATTTTAGAATTTAAATGTGTGTAGTCTGGACATTGATCCTACTTGGGTGTTACAAGCCTTTGTATACTCTGTGATAATGAAATTCCTACAAAACCACGTACGTTTCAGACTTGCTTATCCACTGGAGCATAGACTTTTCTGTCTCAGTCATCTGTAAAAGTTTGTGGAGCAAGGCTGCTAAAATGATACTGCTGTGCAAATTAATGAGTCCAGAAAACAAATGACCCTGAGTCCAGACTCCAGGAAATTAAAAAAAAATACCAACCTACCAACCAACCAACCAACTCAACACAAAACCCGTACCAAACAAACAAAAAAAACCACCCCAAACCAATGAGAACTCTTGCAGGTATGAAATCAGTAAGTTGGATGTATACATATATACAGATAAGTTGGTTTATGTTAGTTGATTTGAATATTTCCATTCAAGTAAGTAAGTACGTAAGAAAGATAAAATCTCTGCTGGGAGTTTATATTTTTGCTTGCATTTCTATATAGATTTTCCATTTCTTTTTTTTATGTTAGTTGTGAAGAGATTAGACTGAAAATTAAGATGGCATATTAGTACCTAAATAAATGGGTTAAAAACCTCTGAATTTAATTAATGTTTCTCACAAACTGTACCTGTAGTATACATGTTGTTATTATTTATAAAAGATAGGTAGATTGTCTCTTGCATTCTGTCACTGATGAATTTCTACTAGCACATTTTTTTCTATATTCCTTCTATGACCCCAGGGTCCTTTTTCTTCCTACATAGTGCAAAAGTAATCAAGAAGACACTGTGCAAGCCTTTTTCCTTGTTTGTTTGTTGGGGTTTTTTTGGTAAGAGAACTGCTTTAAACATCTCTGGTAAGAAAAACATAGAAATTACTCAGATGTATCTGCTGTTGGTTTTCTTTTGACATCGAGCCTCAAAAAAATGTGAGCTTTAAAAAATAATTTCTAATTCTATTTTTGTAGCTACACTCTGAAATGGCAAATATTGCTTTTAGACCACAAAAATATTGTGTTGTCCTTTAAGATAAAACAAAAAACCCTAGAAAAACAATGACAACAAAAAAAGAAAGATAAACATACATACCATAAAAAGCTAAAATACAAGTAATGCAGATCCTTGAAAATTTTCCAAAAAGGCATACCTTATTGACTGCTAAGAATTCTATCACTGAATTTCCTAAATGATATCTCCATGCTGGTCTGAGACGATACATGGAACTGAATTCAACAGAAACAGGAACTGAAAGCAACTTTGCAGAAAATAGCTAGTGATACACCTTCTCCCTTGCTTCCTGTGCATAAAAGCAAAACCAAACCATTGCCCAAAGAGGAGTGACCAAGGCATGGTCAGGGTTAGAAGCGAGTGGCCTTCTGCCAGGGGGTGTGTTTCATAACAAATCCATCTTTTCTGGGCAGCGGTTTGTACGATTCCTTGATTCTTGGAGAATAGGTACAGAATGTGGTGTTCTATCCCCCCATATCAGAGAAGCATAGAAATAATGCCCTGCCATTCAGAAAGAGAAAGACATGGACATTCTAAAGTGTCTTCAATAAAGACGCACAAGGATGAATAAAGGACTGGACCACCTGACACATAAGGAGAGGCTGACA
This sequence comes from Pitta sordida, assembly GCA_013390025.1. NCBI lineage: Eukaryota > Metazoa > Chordata > Aves > Passeriformes > Pittidae > Pitta > Pitta sordida. The sequence goes on from WEKX01008714.1 coordinate 18,396, forward strand.
GAGCACTCTTCTTTCTGATGTGAAGTTTTATTAGTCATTTGTAAGAGATTAATAATACCTAATATTATGTCACTTCAAACAACAAAGGAAATTTCTGATGCAGCATTATCTGTGGCCATAATTTGACGGGTCAATGTAGAGTAGTCCTGCTCCTCTTCCAAAGTTGTTTCCTGTTTGCCTTTTCACATTATGAATACAAGTTCTTGTACTCTAAGGAGATGAGACCAGTTTCAGTTTTAGATCACCTTGGTGAGGCTTCTATGTTGCCATCAACTTTGAATTAATCTTTAAAATAAATGTCTTTAAAAATTGTCTTATATAGAAAAGTACTTAAAATCTATCTCATCCAGGCAAATACTATGCTGAGTAATTAGATTACATTTCTGTACAGCTATGCCTCTCTTCTTTTATAAACTTTTTCCCAGATTCATAAATATATTAACATATCCAAGACTAACCTGGCTTTCTAAAGTTTTCCAGAAAAGTTATAATTTTTGTTTTAAAAATTTTGTAAGTGCATTTTTGTCCATATTTTAGCATTTGTTAATGAAAGGAAAGCACCTTTTAACACTTCTAATGATTGATGATACGGATATATGAGAAAATTAAAGCATGATAAAAGTTGAGATAATTGCTAAAAAAAACAAACCTCAAATGAGAAAATGAAGAGGATACGTCAGATTTAATACATATTAAGTGGTCTACATACAACAACGAAGTAACAGCCATAAAAGTCAGAGACAAGGAAAATGGGTTCCCCTCCGTACTGAGTAAGCTTAACATTGTGATCCCATATTGTTACCCACAAAAATATGCAAACTTTACTAACAGTCACAGAAACAACAAAAACATTAAAAAAAATTCACTAAAGAAGAGAAAAAATGAACTTTCTCACAATAGAGTAATACCTCACTGCATTGTGACTTTTCCATTGTGACCTCGCTGATTTGCGAGAAATTTTTCTCGCAGACCGGCCTCAGTGATTCATGAAGTTTCCTGACTGATGCATGCGCAGTTCATCTGCTTCACAGAGGTGCGGCACCAGTGTTCCCTGTGGGGCGAGACTGGCATAGCCCTGCAGGGAGTACCTCTTGCTCTCATGGCGCTGTGCCCCGGTCCCTGACCTCTCCTCTGTATCTCCATGCCCTGTCCCTACAGTGGAAGGTTCATGCTGCAGAATGTCCCGGATGGCCGCTGAGACTTGTCACAGCACAGCCACAAGCCCTGTTGATCTAAGCCCAGCTGTGGACTGACCCCCGCTGGGCACATTACCGTTTCCATGACTACAGGTGGGGAGGATGATGCAGACTGTGCCCAGGGACTGCACACCCAATGTACCTGGTGATGACCTAACCGTAGGGAAAATGGGTCTGGGCTCGCTGTGGCAGTGGTAGAGCCAATGTTGTGTGCTGGGATGGGGTGGCACCAGGACATGCCCATGACACTACCACATCTGCTGTGGCAGGAGCAGGCTTCTGTTCCCCCATGCCCTTCCCCCACTGCAGCAGGGGGAAGTGCTGCTCTGGTGGCTCCATACAGCCAGTGCTTCCAGGACTGGGGGATGTTACAGGGAAAGAAACTCCGATACCAATGCCAACCGCACTGTAAGGGCCCTGGGGTTTCACAGTGTTGCAAAGTTAAGGTTTCCCAGGCTCCAACAGTGCTGACGAAAACCAGAGGACACTGTTTCCCTACCACAGCCTAGAATTTCCCCCCTGCAGAGGCAATGCAAGCATGCACCATGGCAGCAGCCTAGCAGCAGCTGCACAAGCAGCAGCTTGGCTGAAGAGAAGCCAAGGGATTCCCTGGAGGTCTCCCCAGCAGAGACAGCTCAGAAATGTTTCCCTTTGCTCCCCTGTGCTGGGGAGCCTGTGAGGAGGAGCAGAAAAGGGTCCACAGGTTCACAGGTGTAGAAGAATTTTTAGAGGAGCGAGGGCACAAAAAATTATTCACTCTACTTCAGGACTTTCTGAGGTAACCATGGTGATTCAACCTTGAATCCAGCTAAAGAAAGAAACTACCAGAGATAAGCAGGATGAGGAATGTGGAAAGTGCTGCCGGGTGCTCCTAGAGTATTCTCCAATCAAAGACTTAGTTAAGGCGTGTGCATTTAGTATAGTAGCCAATGTTAGAGTGGGATTAGGCACGTGATAGCCTCGTGTGACGCATGTACAGAAGTAGAGAGGTGATAAATAGGTTTTTTTATAATAAACTGAGATTTCATCATACTTCTATGAAGAATTGTGATTGACTTCGGCCTGCTGTTCATGACATCTGGTGTCCAAACACGTGGCCACCCCCCCTCTTTTGTGACGGTCCTCCCGTTTGCAGTAAGACGCAGACGAACCCTGCTTTTATGATACGACGAAGATTTGCCAAAAGATGCAGGAGCATTGAAGTGAGCCGCCAAGAGATGCAGTAGCATTGAGGTGGGCCACCTGGAGATGTAGTGGCATTGAGGTGGCAGCCCACCAAGAGATGTGGCAACATTGGGGTGGACGACTTGCTGACCTTGCTATGTGAGGCAAAGTAGAGAGAAGAGCAGCCACACGGACGGACAGAAAGGCAGGAGGAAAATTGAAGGCGCGCCCCTCTCCCCGTCCGAAACAGTAGCTAGCATGGAAACTGAGTTTTCTGCCGCAACACAATTGTTGTTAAATACCCTCTCTAAGAGAGGAGAAACTTTGGGGGAAAAACCTTTACAACAGTTAATTTTGTGGGCGCAGTCACATGGATATCTAACTTCCCCCCTCGCTGCTGTTTAAAGTAGAAGCCTGGCGTGCCCCAGGAGACCAAATGTGGGAACAGATGATTACGGGGAAAGAAAGTAAAGAGATCAAAGACTTGTGGGGACTGTGGTGAACTGTTACTAACACCCTGACTAACATGTCTGCAGAAGCAAAAGTAGTGGCTGCAGCTATGCAAGCTCTCGGGACTGTACCGAGCTCACCAACTTTCTTGACATCACAAAAAGAGTAGCTAGGGGCTTTCGTGGGGACAAATTTACCTCCGATAACTATTGTGGAATTGCTTGGAGGCTCGGCAAAAGAGCAGCCGCTTGTACCTACTGCCCCACTGCCTCCTCCACTTCATGTCCCAAGCCTGAGCCTGTTCCCACTCCAGCTCCTGAACCAGTGTCTGCTCCATCTGAGCAAATATCATTACAAGAATTAGTAGAGCAAGTGCAAAGTCTGTGAAAAAGATTGGATAATAAGGTGTGAGGTGCTGCTAATGCTTTCATTCAACAAGCAAGAGAGCTGAGCGCTCCGAAGCAGTCCCCCTTCGGCAACTGGGCAAATTCCTGACTTATCACCACAGCAGGAATGCAAAGCTCTGCCTTTGTCTCCAATTCCACAAGGACCTCAGCAGGGAGAAGTGATCTTAAGCAACGCCCCCGCTTCGCCCGCCTGCAGGCTGCAGGGAGAGGTTTGGCAGGAAAAAAAAAAAAAAAGATTTTCCTACTCAGTTTTGGAAACAATTTAAACGTAAAACATTGGAGATGGGAGATTGGAACCTGGCTGAAAGACTTGCAGGTATTCCAGGTTCCGAACAGCCCAGAGAGAACAGCTAGCCCTATGTGACCTCCTTAGCAGAAAGACCAGCGTGGCTACAGGGATGGATGTATCTACCTCTGACACTGTAATAATAACAAGAGATACCTTTCGATGCTAAAGGACCTATAGGGAAAGGAATGAGTGTATTGTTATTTGGAAGATCAGGACTAACAATCCATATTGGTGTAATTGATACCAATTTTACAAGACAAATTCATGCAATGGTATCTACTAATTATCCCCCTGTAACTCTTCCTATAGGTACTTGCATTGCTCAATTTGTTCTTTTTATAAGTTGTGTCCCAAAACTAGGAGGATTGGTTCTGCTTGCCCACCACAAGGGTCTGAAGATGAAAGATCAAACCCCAGCTATGGTGAAGTTTGCAAGACTTCTGTGTACGGGAGCTGACGTAATTATTATTTCACAACAGATGGTTGGGCTGAGTGGTGTAAAAAAAAAGAAAATTATTGAAACTTTTACATGATTTGAGACAGGTCAATGCAGTAATAGTAACCATGAGTGCCTTGCAACTAAGTCTGCCTTCCCCTATGGAACAGCAATTTCAAAAAAGAAAAAGGAGGAAAGGAACCACCACAGGCAAGATTTAATAAGTCTCTTTATGTTCTTATTTTTCTTCTCTTTCTTCAAAAACTTAGCTTCAGCAAGGTGTTAAGGTTTAGGTAAAGAATTTGGCCACAGGCCAGTGGTCTGATCTGCATGGTGTATTAACCTGGGGTAGAGGCTATACTTGTGTCTTGACAGATGCTAGTCCTCAGTGGTTTCCTGCTCGCTGTGTTTGGCCTGTGTTGGAACACAGTGAAGGATGGATGATTCTTCGGCCCAAACAGAATATTTGTGTGACTCTGGCAAATGTGATTCATCAAAGACTATGTGAACAACTGGGACTCTACATATGCACAATTTCAAGTAATGCAGGAGCCACAGGAAATAGAGCTATTGGGATTGGTTATGATGGACACTTGTGCAATGTTTAATTATACCTATAACAGCACCAGAAAAGGCCAGAATGTAAATGCTATATTGTCTGTCTATCAAATGCTATTGCTTAGTGTAACTATAGAGTCACAAAAATTTCTAGATCTTTTACTGTACCTGTTGTATTACTTCAAGGAGTGTTTTTAATTTGCAGTGATAAGGCTTAGAGTGGTATTCCTTCACGACTTCATGGTAGACCATGTAGCCTTGGCAGACTTACTGTGCTAACTCCCGATCTTACAATGATTCATAATAAGTAATGGAAATGGTAAAAGTAGAATATTCATCAGTTTCAGCAAAACTGTGCTGACCGGGTCACCTGCTAGGGACCAAGGGAAAATTATAGCATCCTCAGCATTGGCACCTGGGTTTGCAGTAACAGCTTTAAAGAAATTAAGACATTTGGGTTGTTGGCTAATCTAATGCTACATCAGTGGCTCTGGGGATTGGATGAATAGACTGTTTAAAGGATGAGAGTTAACCAGATGGATGTTTTGGATGGTCAAAACTAATTCATTGATTCTTGTAATTATTGAAGTTGTCTGGCTTTTACTGCCATGTTTGTTTAGCTTTGTGCAAAGGGCCCTGCAGAAATCTATGCAANCATTTGGGTTGTTGGCTAATCTAATGCTACATCAGTGGCTCTGGGGATTGGATGAATAGACTGTTTAGAGAGTTAACCAGATGGATGTTTTCAATGGTCAAAACTAATTCATTGATTCTTGTAATTATTGAAGTTGTCTGGCTTTTACTGCCATGTTTGTTTAGCTTTGTGCAAAGGGCCCTGCAGAAATCTATGCAAGCAGTTTTTGTGGCACAAATACAAAAAGGGAAGTTGTCAAGAATAGCAGTTGTATTTCTTGCAATTTACCCCTTATAAACACAGAAGAAATAGACATTGAGAGTATTCCGGTGTATCCTTGAGAACAAAAGCCCCAGACTGGAGAAGAATACAGAACTGTAAAGGTCTACCAATGAACATAGTGTAAACAAGTGTGCAGCCAATTAGATAGCTTTCTGATACTTTAACTGATGTTGATAGTGTTAGGCATACTACACTGTAAAACAAAGCAATAATTGATTTCTCATTACTTGGACAAGGGCATAGGTGTGAAGAATAGATCCTGAGCCCCTTCCGGCTCGGAGTGGCCTGCTAGACTGTGAGGGATCTAGGTTGGTGTTACTGCTCTGGGATGTGCTCTCGGTCTCTGTATGGGTGTTTGATGGTGAGTTGGACTAGATGATCCTTGTGGGTCCCTTCCAACTCATAATATTCTGTGATTCTGTGATTCTATGTGCTGCATGAACCTGCATTACCATTCGGAATCGATACATAAGAAAATTCAACAACTAAGAGATAATCTGAATAAATTTAAGGTTAGAGATGATCCATTTTCCAAGTGGCCGTCAGGTTTAGGCATCACAGGTTGGCTAAAGATGCTAATGACGCAAGGCATAACAATTTTTATTGTTATAATAGTAGTACTGTTGCTAGTAAGTTGTTTACTATCCTGTATCAAGAACTTAATTAACAAAATGATCAATAATGCTTGGATTATGCAACAAGAAAAAGAGGAAATTGTAGAAGAATTTTTAGAGGAGCGAGGGCACAAAAAAGTATTCACTCTACTTCAGGACTTTCTGAGGTAACCATGGTGATTCAACCTTGAATCCAGCTAAAGAAAGAAACTACCAGAGATAAGCAGGACGTGGAATGAGGAAAGTGCTGCCGGGTTTCCTAGAGTATTCTCCAATCAAAGACTTAGTTAAGGCGTGTGCATTTAGTATAGTAGCCAATGTTAGAGTAGGATTAGGCACATGATAGCCTTGTGTGACGCATGTACGGAAGTAGAGAGGTGATAATGGGAATAGGTTTTTTTATAATAAACTGAGATTTCATCATACTTCTATGAAGAATCGTGATTGACTTCGTCCTGGCTCTCCACAACACACAGGTTATTCTGAGTTGGAAGGGATCCACAGGATCATCTAGTCCAACTCCTAGGCGCATGCCCACCCGAGGATCAGGCCCACAAGCATGGAACCATGGGCACCATGCTCCATCCATCCAAACCTTCCACCATCTAGATCATGTTACTGAGCTACTCGAGGAGTCTTCTCTTAAAAACCTCTAGGGAAGGCGACTCCACCACCTCACTTGGCAGACCAT
>WEKX01008717.1:5674-40314 GCA_013390025.1 Pitta sordida
AATATATATATAAATATATATATATTACATATACATATATTCATATATATATTCCCCTCATTAAGTTTGGTGTTTACTCTTAATGGTCTCTTTTCCATTTTTCTTTGAAAACAACACCAACAGTGTCTAAACCAGGACACCCTTAAAGTATTCTTGCACAAATATTGAATAATATTATAAAAAACATGTATTAAGACTGTTCCATGTGGCATTCTTACATTGGTGCACAAACTTCACAATCTATCAACCTCTTCCATTTCATTAACTAATTCTCACAAAACAGAAAATTAAGACTAAAAGTGATTACCTTAATAAATCAAGAATTATGTACAGTGATTTGAATCTAAAAAATGTTTTTTTACTTTGTGTGATTTTGGAAGAATTTTAGTTCTAATGTCCTAATATCCTTTACCCTAATATCCTTTGCTACTGATGATGTACCACAAGACTGGAAATCGACTAATGTGACACCCATCCACAAGAAGGGCAGGAAAGATGATCCGAGCAATTACAGACTTATCAACCTGACCTCGGTCGAGGGTGAAGTCATGGAACAGATAGTCCTGTGTGCTATTATGCAGAAACTGCAAAATGACCATGACATTAGAACAAGTCAGCATGGATTTAGGAGAGGTAGGTCTTGTCTGACCAACTTGATCTCCTTTTATGATCTGGTGACTTGCCTGGTTGACAAAAAAAAGGCTGTGGATGTTGTGTACTTGGATCTTAGCAAAGCCTTTGACATGGTTTCCCACAATAAGCTTCAGGAGAAACTCTTAGAGCATGGACTGGATAGGAACTAGTTGGATGGACGAGTTCAGAGATTGTTGGTGAATGGTGCCACATGCAGCTGGCAGCCAGTCACTAGTGGAGTCCCACAGGGGTCAGTGTTAGGCCCGGCACTGTTCAACATCTTTATTGATGATTTGAACGAGGGAATTGAGTCCACCATTAGCAAGTTTGCAGATGATACCAAGCTGGGGGCAAATGTTGAACTGCCAGAGCGTAGGAGGGCCCTTCAGAGGGACCTTGACTGGCTAGAGAAATGGGCATATGCTAACAATATGACATTTGACAAGTCTAAGCNTTTAGATGGATGAAACGTGATGCCCATGGTTCCATGCTTGTGGGTCTGGGAGTTGGACTAGATGATCCTGTGGGTCACTTCTAACTCTGTGAAACCTGTGAACTGCATTGCAGTTAATTATTCTTCTTTTGAATGTTATTTGTGCATATGTAGTGTAAGTACCAAAGAAAAGATATGAAAATTCCCCTGGGAAGGATGGTTAAAATCGAAAGGATATTAAACCTGGAAAGAATTCAACCACAAACCAGGAGTACTTCCAAATTATACTTGACAAAATAAAAATTGAAAATAGAAATGAAGATAAAAGTATAATAGCATTAGGGAAAAAATCCTATATTTTTTGCTTGCTTAAAATCTGTTTCATATGAGTTCAAGAAAGCAGTTTATGAAAAAGAAAAAAAACCACAAAACAACACCCCCTCACAAATTCTATTGAATTACCTGTTAAAAATCTCTTCAAGATTACACAGATGTGTAAAGATTTTCTCAAAGACAAAAACTAAGTGCCCCGCTAACAGAAGCTCTCTAAATTGTATCAAAACTCAGTTTATATTCCCACAGATGTCTAACAAGCTGTGTATATGGTCTTGGATTATAGACTGGGAAAAATCAATACCTTGCTGTCTCAAAGGCACCAATATAGATTATGAATCACAGCCAGGAAGTTGTCAGTGATCTCAGCTGCCAACAGTGCTTCAGTAAAGATATTTGCTAGCTCATATTCTTTTAATGTGCACCTTTCATATATGAAACAGAACAGGTAGCTTTTTGACCAAAGGTAAAAAAAAGCCAGAATCTTAGGCAAAGACATAGCAGATCACAAAATAATAGGTATACAGCCTTATCTAAATAATGACTTTTAACCTGAAGTTTGGGGGGGGGTTTAATTTGGGGGTCAAAGGGGGTTCTTTGTTTTTTCCCTGGAAGAAAGACCATCTCCCCATATTTTTGTCTGTTTATATCATACATTTTTTGTATCTGCTGAAACTAGTTCATACAACTGGAAGTAAAAGAAGAAAAAAGAAGAATGAAATGAAGGTTTTTAATCATATTTATCTATGATATGACTTTCATCTCTTATTGTTTGACAATCACCATACACTAATATAGGAATAAGATCACCTGAAGGAATGGAGGGCTTTTTAATGTGCATTACAGCTCTTGCATTACAGCTACACAAATTTTCCATGAAAATATTATACTGTCACTGTTTTTCAAACTTCTACATTTAGTAAAATTATAGAATGAGTAAATAGAGATGATTTTGCCCCAGTTCATTTTTTTCAGATGGATTTAAATGAAATAATAGATACAGAATTAATAAGTAATCTTCTTGCTTTAAAAGTATATTTTGAGGTATTCCTAAACATAGTTAGGCATCTACCTTACATGCACAAATTGCTCTCCATTGGCTGTGTAATGAAGGGAGTCTACATATTCTAAGCCTTCAATAGAATAAAGTAACTATTTCTGTGACCAAAATAATAAAAAACTCCACCAAACCAACACAAACAGCATCTCTCCAACATGTGACCCTTTATTGCTACACTAGAGTGCTGTTTTGAGTGAAGGCTCTGGGGTTTGTCAAGTTATGACAGCTGTAAGAAGTTGAATATACCAATAAATCAACTCTTGGAAGATACACCAAGTAAAGAGAAATCAACTGTAGCATTTTAAGATGCACAGGGAACAGCATTCAACCCAGAAGAAGCGATCATATTCAGACAAAAATTTTCCCTTAGGCTTCCTTATTTGGAGACAGTATAGATCTGGAGTAAGCATAAGAGGAGACAGGCACTACCTGTGCTAATAATATTTCTTCTGTTTTTTCTTCCTTCTGGGTACCACATTACTTTAGAATTTCTGCTAAAATGGTGAGGCTGAAAGACCAGACGGCTTGAGGAAAAAGGCAATGAAGAACATACGAGCTCAGGTGTTCTACCTCTTCCTCTGATGCATTTGCTGATCACAAATTGAAAATTTCTGTAACAATATTAATGGGGTGGGGACTTCCTTGTGGTTGATGTTATGTGTTGTAAAGTGGCATTCTTACATGAGCCTTGGGGTACTTAAATGGAATCTACAAGAAGGCTGGAAAGGAACTGTTTACAATGGCTTGTTGTAATAGGACAAGGTTTAAGGTTGACCTTAAACCAAAGGGGGTAGGTCTAGAATAGATACTAGGAATAAATTCCCTACTGTGAGGGTGATGAGGCATTGGAGTAATTGTGGGTGTCACATCCCTGGAAACATTCAAGGCCTGGTTTGATGGGGCCTTGAGCAATTTGATTTAGTGGAATGTGTCCCTGCCAATGACAGGGGAGTTGGAATGAAATAATTTTTAAGCTCCCTTCCAACCACAACCATTTTATGATTCCACAATTCTGTAACACATTGACAGCATTGATTTCCAGACTAAAGCTATCAGTAGAATGTAAGTGACTATTTGAAGTGGCCGGCATTGACTATATTAATCCAAATGTAAGAGAAATATTGCAGGAATATTTGTACTATGGTTAACCAGTTCTCTCTTCATATCTACAGCTATAGCAAACTTCACAGACATTCAACTATAAGTAGAAATGGATCAAAACCCAAAATATTTTTCAGTTGCCTTTTTGAAAAACATACAGAAAGCTGATGACAGGACCTGGATATATCAACATAATTTTTGCATTGCAGGAGATGGAATAATTGGTGTTATGCAAATTCAATAACTTTTTTGAAGGAGGAATTGCAACTAATTTTCTCCATGAGCAACGTTCCTCAGGATTCTGGTCATCTCGTATTTTACATCAACTACTTTATCATAGGGCTGATTTCAGCATTTACTCTGCTTTTATACTGTCTGATATTGTGATGATAAAAACCATTCTAAATAAGATTTTGTTCTTTGTCTATGTATAAAACAAATATTTTCTATTTTTTTTTCTTTTTTTTTTTAATCCTTAAAATGCAGACTTATGATTCCTAAAATTCTGTGGTTTAAGGACAAGTTTAATTAACAGGTTAGGCTGAAAAATGTGGAAAAAAATTAGAAGTGATGAAAAATCACTTCAAGAATTTCTTGAAGAGAACTCAAAGTTCTTTAGATGAAACTCACAAGTAAACTTCTCATTTTCAGCTTCTGAATAAGGACATATATCACTGAAATTAAGCCCTTTTCTTCAAATAAAATAAAAAAAATCAGTGCTGAGATGTATTTTTTTTGGTCTTCTTGAAACAATAATTTTTAAATCTTTAGACTACAAGTAACATTCTTAGTGATAATTGAAAGTATTTAAGATAAAAATTGGTATTGGCGGTCCTTCTTTTATTTTAAGATTTAAGATGTGCAAAACCTCTATTAACAAATCCTTATGGAACTATTATTGCACTTTTTTGCTAATGAAAGAGGGTTTATCATATAAATAGGTCATATATCTTTCTGGTACACAGAGATTTTCTTTTCAGCTATAGAATAATTTAGGTTGGAAAAGATAATCAAGTCCAACCATTAACGTAACATTGCTGAGTCCACTACTAAACCATCCTGGCAAGTGCCACATCTACATGTCTTTTATATATCTCCAAAGGTTGGAGTCTTACACCACTTGTGACAGGCTGCCAGATGGAGATACCTCTATTCATCAAAACTCTCTGGGACCATCCATCTAGACATTTTTTCTACCCAGCAAAGAGTGCACCAGTGCAAGCCATAAGTAGCCATTTTCTCAAGGAGAATGTGTGGAAAATGGTGTCAAAGACTTTACTGAGGTCTGGGTAGACAACACATACAGCCACTAAGTGGGTCATCCTGTGACAGAAGTAAGTCAGACTGGTCAAACAGGGCCAGATCAGCCCATTTCAGTCCAGCCCTTCAGTCCCTGTCTGCACTTACAATCAAGTCATTACAAAGGTCAAGGGCTCCCTTGGACTAAGGGTTGTCCACTCCTGGGACTGTGGAGGCCCTAACGGTGGGTGGTAGCGCAGAACCTGACAGGCACCTTTCTGGGAACTGGGACAGCTGAGGCTGCCAGCCTGCACATGGGGGTTGGGACCAGGTCCAGTGAGGGGAACCAGGGTCAGACACATACACAGAAGGACCAGAAAAGTCTGAAAATTCCATGGAGGCTTATCATATAGGATCTCTGTGATTCACAGACCTTTAATTTTTCAGATATGTCAGTACAACAACATTATTTAAGATTTTTGCTGAGCTTGGGAAAAGTTTTGATAAAATAATTTCACTTGTCTAGGACTCCAGGTTTTGTTGAGACTTGAAAGGTAGTAACGAATAGCTACAAAACACTTCATTTTGCTATGTATAATAATAAGATTTTCAAGTACAAGAGCACTGCTGGTTCATCATTATCAGAGCTAATTAGTGTAGAAAAAGCATCAGTGATTGTGCAGCTGGACTGAATTGCTTTCCTGAGGAGCTAAGAGTCTACGCAACTGCCATTGACAGGTATTCTCTTCCTTGATCACTGCAGAGCTGCTCGCTACACATGTGGCACTAGAAGACTATCCGTCCTTCAGGTATTCCTTAAATGAACCTGAAATATGTACTGCAGCCCAAGAAAGACTTGACTCCATCCTGCTGTAGCTTAGGAATCTACTGCCTACACGAGTACTTTGGATGAGTTTGTGTCTCTTGGTCTTGATAATACGCATTTTTCTTTTTTTCTTGAGGACTTCAGCTTCTTCAACTTGAATGAACAGATTGTATGGTAAAAGACTAAATGTATCTTGGTAAACATATCAATGTCTTCAAACAAATTGCTAGGATCTGTGTTCTGCTATGAGACATAATATTTTACTACCTTAAACATCAAATTATTAATAAAATACATATTTATATATGCATTGTACATTTTATCAAGGCTAGCACTTTTACGTTTATATTCTAACGCAGTGGTGTTGTTATTCACTGGCTTTAATTTGCATTTGTTCATCATAGTCCAGAATCTCTTTCATTTGGAAAGAAATACACATTTCTCTACTACTTTTCTTTCTTTTTCCTGAATGAAATAAAAAACCTGAAATTACAATTAGTTTATGTATTATTTTTTGTGTGTGTCTGTGTGTAAAGCCTTCAAGCTCTTTCACTAGTTTTCTATTAAAGACAACGTAAAACTCCTTAGATCTATGATGCTGTACAAGTCTCATTTCAAAATACTGAGGTAAACACTAATTCTTTTTCTTCATATTTGGCTATTTTTATTTCTCCAGAGTACTGAATTTGGAACATTTAGTTGTGCTAAATAAAGAATCTACCTTATGGAGCCTATGCTCTAGGACCCTGACATGGAAAGTGGATAATACATTGATTATTGTATTATATTGCTTGTAAAATCTGAAAGCGAAATGCTTGGGTTTTGGGCGGGGGGTTAGTTGATGTGGTATCAAAGGTAACCAACATATATGCATACTACTTTTAAAAAGAGAGGAAGAGAAGAATGAACACTATTAGAGGGAAAGAGCACAGAGCATGGAAAGATTTATGTTTATCTTCTTAAAATACAAGGAACTCATTCTGCATCATCCAATAGTGGTTTAGCTTAAACTGAAATTTTTGTCCTAATTCTTTAACTCTTGTGTAAAAAATGTTATTCTTTTATAGACAATAATACTACATTATTAGTAAGAAAACCAATAGAGCAAAATATATTTCTGCTTCATCCAGTTTGGTTAGAGAATAAATACATCTTAGGCAATAATTTCCAGAATTGATGCTTTTTTTTTAAAGGAAAATAGCTCATTAGTATATTTACTGATTATCCTGACTTGATCTTTTCTGCATTTAAATTTTGACTTTGTTTCAAACGTCTGTCTAAATTACTGAGACAATTTTATCCGGAGACAGCTAGGAGATAATTTAGGGCATTTATTCACTAGTATAATATGGATGGATTTGGCATGACCACACCTTCATGAAACATCTCACTGCTGCTGGTAGCACTGATGAGAATGGAAAAGACGGTGTGATACTGTTTCATCCACCAGAAAATGTTTCACAGAAATATTTATATCTACCTTAATTAATATGATAGAGTTATTTCTTTGCAACTTGTATTGCAGCAAATTTCAAGACACTAGAAGGTCACATGAGGGTTTGAAAGACTGCCTTCACTGCATCCATAGGTCAGATGTAGGTGAGTCCCAAATGCTTCATGCACTATTTTTTTTCCTACATAAAGAGCTGGATTTACAACATCACAATGACATTGACGATGAATGGAAAGATGCTTCACTCAACTGACTCAAGAAGCAGACTTCCCATTTCGATCACAACAATACTGCAAATAGAAAGCAGTAAACCCAGAAAATATGTGCTGAACACTTTTGATTAGTGCTTTACAGAGTTTATGATTGGACTACATTGTTTCCAAACATCATCACAGCATTTTATCCTTGCTGGACTATGATGATCTTGGTAGGTCCTTTCTAATTCAGAATATTCTCTGATTCTGTGACTATTTGCAAACCAACAGTGTTGATCTGTCTGATTAGAAATCACTTCCTGAACAAAACCTACAGTATTTAATACAAAGCTATGGAAACCTAAAACACCTAAAAGAAATGTTTTTCTTTGAGAAAGACTTTATCATGCTAGTTCTAAGTGATCATGCATTTGTGAAAACATCCTAGCAGAGACCTCAAGAATGCTAAGTATGAAGAAAACTAAATTTGAAGAATCTAAGCCTGGCTAGGGGAAAGCTTTTTTTCTCCTTGCTGAATCTATTTTCTAGAGGTCAGTGCAGTCTGAGGCTTCCTTCTCTGTCCTAACTTCATCCGCCTTTCTGGATCTTTTTCTGATGTATTCTATGGTGTAGTCAGGAAAAACACTGTCAATTGTTCTATAAATCANATGTATTCTATGGTGTAGTCAGGAAAAACACTGTCAATTGTTGTATAAAACATGTAAAGTTAAAGGCATGTAGCCTTTAACAGTCTGTAGCTAGCAACAAAAGAAGTGTGCATGGAATGCCAAAAGATTTTTTGAACACAGATTTTAAAAGTTTTTCAGATTCTTGGAAATATCTCTGGAATAACTGCATAAGCAGATTTCAAATTATTGATGTTATGTATTTTTCGGGGAACTCTGATTCTCATTGTTAAAATAACTTCTTAACATTTATTAAAAGGAGAACAAATTTTGGTGGTTTAACATGCCGAGAAAAGATTTAACCAGCTATAACTTTCCTGATTTCAAATCAAGATAAGTAAAGTGAGTTGATCTCATACTTTACATGACAGGTCACTCTACAGAATATGTGTAGAGGTGTAAGAGAATAAATTAAAATACAGATAACTCTTCATTTTTACTTTCAATATTCTGATTTACTCTTAAAATTTAATAAAATACACAAGGCGTTATTGTTTTGTGGATTAGCTCCTGAATCTTCTATCTGTTACAATTCAGTTCTCAATAGATGTTTCTCCATTAGCATTTTATTACACTGTTTTGAAACTAATTTCCTAATTGTCTCTACTTAGCATGTATTAAGTCATATAACAAACTGTTTTCACATAACATAAACTGAAATTGTTTTGAATAAAGCCCACCTCAAAGGTAGACTGCAGAAAGCACCGAGCAAACTCCAATACCAGTCCATGGTATCAGCAGAGGCTGGTTTAAAATCAAGTTCCCTGAAATACGTGCAGGACCAAAATTGTATCTTTGATGCCACTGTTTCATTGTAGAGGTTTTCCGCAAGATTTAAGAACAAAAGAGCATCTGAGAAAAGAAGGCTCTTACTTTTTGGTGGTAAGTTTGTGTTTTAATCATTGTAGTAAAAACCAGAATTGCCTAGTAGGAAAATTTTAATTTGGATAGAAGGTAAAAAATCAGGATTTCTTAACTCATTTGAACTCATGCTCTGCATTGCAATGAATTTTCCATTTACCTTTCACATTTAGTTACCTTCCAGAGGGAGAAAAAGACTCTGTTCCTCCTGACACTATTGGTCTAGCTCAAACTAGACAGCCCATGCTGGATGGAATCTGGATGACTCCTCAGGATGATAATGAAAACAGCATCTAAAGGAGAGACATCAAATATTCTTCAGTCTTTGTATTATAAACTAATGATTTTCCTTTGGACAAAATTTGAGAGAAAAGCCCAAAGTAACATATTAATGAGGTAACAAACAGAATAATATTAAAACAAACAAATAAATAAAAAATAAAGGGAAAGACATAATCCTCTCTGTAAGATAACAATGGGTAGTACTTTCAGAAATCTGAATAACAGTTCCACTATATATAAAATTACCTCGAAACAATGAACTTTAAGTCTTTCCTGTTTCTCACTTTCACAAAAAGCAAGTTCTGAACAAACCCAGTACACCAACTAAACTTGTATACCTGATGTTACAACTGACACAGATTCCATTATCTTGGGTCATTTCAAGTTAGGTCATATATGTATATACCAAATAATCTCTTCAGTGTACCCTGTAGGCTTACCTTGAATGATAAAGGGTAAAATTAGCATAGGATTTTCTCTCCACTGCCTCACTTGACTGAGAAAGTGTTTGTGAATTACTCAGGTTGAACTTACCTTGAGTGAAAGCACAGAAGGAGGGAAAACTCAACGCTTGAATTGTAGAGTGACCTTGGGAGAAGCATAAGTATGTCAACAGCTAGGAACATAATGGCAGACTATTTACCATGTTGCATCCTGGGAGGACAAGACACAAACAGAATAAACAGAAAAAAGTCATACTAGGCACATGGACAATTTTTCCTCATGAATACAATCAGGTACTGGAACTGACCTGACCAGACTCTGTCCTTGGAGGTTTAGATCTGACTGGATAAAGACATGAGCAACCTGACCCTGCTTTGAGCAAAAAGGTGGACTAGATATTTCTTCATGTCTCTTCTAACCTGAAATATCCTATGAACCCATGATTCCATACTATATTGCTGTATCTCTAATAGCTAAATCCTTATTGAATTACAAGTTTTATATTTCAGCAGTGTTTGCTGTTCAATCCGTCTACCCCGCTCTGACAGTCCTGCTAGATCCAATTAAACATATATGCTAAATAACCCACTTCTAATAACTTCTAGTTTATAAACTTATGTTAGATGTTTTTGTGGATGCATTAACTTAATTATATTATAACAAGCAGTCATTCCTATTCATCAGTCAGTGCTATTAGCTGGATGCTTAATTTATGCATATGAATATCATTATGTAGAAAGAAAATGCCTATTTATATAAGTTTAAATATTACTAAAGGATTCCACAGACCTATGGCCTAAATGAAGGGTCTAAATGAAGAGCTTAAAAAGAATGCAAAAATGAAAAATATGTTTGAAGATTTTTTGTCAATTTTGAAATATAACTATTTTCTCTTAGCTGATTAATAATTTTAATATTTTTGTAACATCTGAATACATGAGAAAATTTTTGTCAATCACTGTAAATATTTTAAAGGCTAATTATCCATGTTTAATATTTTAACAATTTTTTCTTGACGGTTCAAAAAATTAAGATCTAAGGTACATATTTTTGAAAAATTCCGTTTCTTTCTGTTTACAAAGAGGAAGTAGGAAAATTGTCCCCTTATGATCACTTTTGTTCTTCTGCTTACTGGGTCCATACTTGCAATTTTACTCCAGTGAGAGAAATACAGAAGATACTTGGCTTTTAGCACAACAGAACTTACTGTTTCTGATCGTAATGTAGCTCTATATGCTACGCATATCCATGTACAAGTATACGCATATACCTAACCACGTACTTTACCATATTGATCCATTTCTGCAATGGTCTAATGATATTTTCTTGGAGTCAACCCTACTAAAATGATGAGCACGATAATTTAGTATGCCACACATGGTCTCTGTCTTACCTTTGCTAAGTTTTAAAGGACATCAACTTCGTGCAATTTTCTTTGACACCAATTCAAAGGGCTCTACAGCAAAAGACATCGGGAAAATCAGGAACAGAAACATCAGAGAATAATATACTAAGTCTGGTTTCATGATACAACTAAGAACATACTCCGTTATTCAAATGGTAAAGTTTCAAAGGGATTGGAAAGGTATAAACAGGACTAAAAGTGTTATAATATCATGGATACAACTGACCGTCTCGAGTTTATTATGAAAGAGCCTATTTGCTATTATTTTAATTAAATAAAAAAGATCAGGGGGAAATGAGAGGGTTTTTTATTTATTTATTTGGTTTAGAGGATTTTTTACTTTTAAAGTGAATGTAGCTCCTCTGATTTTAGGAAAGTTAGATATACTCATAGCATTGGAAGATTTAGTTCTTGGTCTAAAATAGCAATACTTCAACTATGAAAAATAACAATGTTTAAAATGAGCATTTAAGCATGACATGAAATGAAGAGATAAAGTACAGACATAAAATTAATTGCATATTCTCTTCCAAATTATCTTCTATGCAACTAACATAGCTCTTATTCTTAATTACAATGTCTTTTACTCTGTACCTTATAATGGCAATTGAGAATGACATGGATATTTTTGATATTTATGTCCCAAAATAGATCATTCAGCCATGGCATACTGCATACAGCTTTTCCCAAATGGAGGTCTTTGCTTTTCCAGTTTGACAGGATTTTAAGAACACTCATTTCATATTTTCCTTTAAAATGTTTTTTTACAGCTTCCCATCAGGGTAATCATATAATGGTTGTAGTGGCAATTGTTACTGTATTACACAAATTATTGAATGATCAGACTTTCTTAGTACCTTTTTAAAGAGTATGTTAAGAATTAATATCTTCCAGAAATATACAGACAACTCATATGTCAGTTCTCGTTACTTGACCTATAACAATATAAAGGTCTCTTATAAAGGTTTGTAGTATTCCAAGTATTAGCAGTATTCCTGACGGCTTTGTATAAATTATAAACTGTTTTCTTTTTATAAATTACTTTTTCTAATTTATTTGGAACATGCCATGTTGCTGGAATGATTCTAGTGGTTAAGCATAAAATCTTATTGTGGCACTGAGAGCACGCAGACAATCTCGTAGATAAGACATAAAACCTATGGGCATTGCCATGAGGACTCTGGTACCTGAATCACTCTCCTCATTTCCAAAATCATGAGAAAACCATCTGAAAAAAACAATTTTCTGTGCAGCTCTTATTTGATTAAAGAATGTGTCAGTAAGCATGAGTAAGCACTTCAAAACCAGGAAAAGACATAACCAGGCTAATACAAGTAATTTCATTTTTTATTTTGAGGTCTTTACATGCACAGGTAAGCAGTCTCTCATTAACACAATAAAATATTTTATTTCAATTTCACATATATTTGTCTTTTTTATGGCAGTGTCAAGACTCCATATTTCTTCAGTAACTTAGCATCATAAGCAAGAAATGAGTCACAAAAGCAATTTGTCTTGTTCAAGATACATTTTTTGTAGTCAAAGAAATGCACTATATATTTACACTGTTAACAGATTTATTCTTCATTGTACTTCAAGGTTTAGGATAGTTAACTAATTGAAGTGCACATGATGTCCTGTGTAACTTTCTTTTAATAAGAAAGTAGATCAGAAAATGGGAATAAATGCATCTTAGGTTCATCAAAGACAGATCATGCCAGACTAATCCAATAGCTTTCTTGATAACATAACTGATTCTCCAGACAAGGGAAATTCAGTAGATCTAATCTGTTATGACTTCAGAATGGCTTTTGGTATAGTGCCACTCTCAAAACTATTTGTTAGAGTAGCACGGATGAGAGTTCGTCCAGGAGCTATAAAGTGGAAATAAGTAGGCAGAACATTTATACACAATAGTAGTGATCATCATCATAAAAAAAAAGAGAAAGATTCAAAGGGGGACTTGAAGTTTTCCCATATCACAACTGGGGCCTCAAGGCTTAGGCAAAGTCCAAAAGACTCAGAGGAGGAAGCCGAAGGTCGAGATCCATGAGGTTAAAGTCTAGTTACAGACATGAATAACAAAGAATAACATTTACTTTTAAACCAGACAAAGGTAGACATGCCTATAATTATAAAATATAAGAACAAGTTGCTCAAAACACAAGAACTTCCCTGTATTAATTTTACTTAATTTAGTCAGTATTAATTTTCAGCAGTGGAACTACAAGGACATAGGTATTTAAGTAAAGAGCATAAACTTCACATCTCTCCAGAGCATTTCTCTCAGTTTTCCATCAGACAAAGCTGCTGCACTGCACTAGTAGTTTCGTGTGCCCAGCCAGTGTCTTACTTTCTCTACCTTCTCACAGATCTAAAGCTAGACACATTCAAAGCTTTCGTAAAGTTTCAGATCAATTTCCCAGGAGAAATATTTAATTGTGTTTTTTCATAGTTATTATTTTATTGAACGGCGATGCAAAATAGTAAGTACAGTGATCCCCCATTACTCACAGTCTATTGGGTCTGGTCCGCCTCACGCAAGTCGTGAAACCTGCAAAGATAGCGAGCGTACTACGTAGTCGAGTACACCATGCCCGTAGCCACGCCTCCTCCCCATATAAGGTCTGCAGGAGGGTCCTGAGAGCAGCACTTGTTTCAAATGACTGGCTGTGCTCCACTGGGATGCGGGGCAAGTGCCGGGGCAGGGGGCGAACGATGGGTGCCAGTGCCGCGGCAGGGGAGTCCTGGCACTGCAGGAGTGGCAGGGGAGTCCCGGGTCCTGCGAGCAGAGCGGAGGGGAGCAGGGATGAGGCTGGGTCTGCGAGCCGTGAGAGCAGTGGGGCTGGGGGCCGATCAGACTGAGGTCACAGTAGGTTCTGCGCACGCGCCAGGTCCCGCAACTCGCTGGAAAATCAACAGCGAGTATGGGATCTCGCAAATTACTGACCGCAACTATGTGGAGGATCACTTCTACAAGTGACGTTGATTTCACCTCTATCAAAAGATCAATTACAGCAAAACGTTCATAAAAAACAGATACTGCTAAAATATTTTCAGCAACATAAAAAGTAAAATCAAGAATATCAAGAACTTTGTTAAATCAGAGAACATGCTTCCAGAGGATGCTGATAGGACTGTAATAAGATGTGTCAACTAACTATTTTTTGAAAAAGAGTTTTCCGTTCTTCCTGGATTTCAGTTTAATATTGTTGTGGTTTAATGCAGCTGGAAACTAAGAACCACGCGGCCTTTCCCTCACTTCCCCGTCACTGGGATTGGGGAAATAAAAGTGAAAGAGAAAAAAATGTGTTGAGATGGAGTCAGTTAAATAGGGAAAGAAAGAGCTGCGCATGCAAGCAAAGCAAAACAAGGAATTTATTCACCACTTCTTATGAGCAGAGAGGTGTTCAACCATCTCCAGGAAAGCTGGACTCCATAATGTATAATGGCAAATTGGGAAGACGAATGCTTACACTCGGAATATCCTCTCCTTCCTCCTTCTTCCCTCTGCTTTATATGTGCAACCTGCTTGCTGAGGGTGTGGTGTGAGAGGCAGAAAAGGCCTTGACTCTGAGCATTTCTCAGCAATAAGGAAAGCACCCTTGAATTACCAACCCTGTTTCCAGCCCAAAACACCGCCCCATATCAGCTACTGTGGAGAAAATGAACACTATCACAACTACAAACAACACGAATGTATTTCAGGAATACTGGGCTTGCTTCACATTCTTATATCATTTCCATATTGCTATACGTTGATGTAGGTTATGCAGTTTCATTTTTTGTATGACAAATGAACAGGACATGTCATTATTGTTTGTAGAGCTATTTGCAAAGATACAGATGGATTCTTTTCTTTATTGTATCTTTGTAGAATGGTAAGTTAATTATTAGATAGTAATTGTCATCTTCCATCTCTATGACTATATTCCTTATGTAATCATAGATAAATACTACCTTAATAGACCCAAACAAGTCATGGCTCTACTCATGCATAATGCTACAACTGTCATTTCACAATGTCCCACTTCTTGTTGCCATAACAATTGCTATTGATTTATTGAATTTTTCAGAGCCAATGGTTAGCCTTCTAAATCATGATAACAAAAAGTGTGTGCACCCACACTAGAGCAGAAAGAAAGGTCACTGAAACAAAAATCTAATGATGAAATAAACAATTTAATAATTTTTTTCTCTCTATGAATACATTTTCCTAAGGCTCATACTAATCTAGTA
This sequence comes from Pitta sordida, assembly GCA_013390025.1. NCBI lineage: Eukaryota > Metazoa > Chordata > Aves > Passeriformes > Pittidae > Pitta > Pitta sordida. Next base: position 20,864 of record WEKX01008717.1, read on the forward strand.
TGGTACTTACCAGCGCTTAAAATGCACTCTCAGCAGTTTTCAAGTGTTTGCTGCAGCCTCATTTCTATTATTTCCTCTCAGATGACTCAAACATTATTTATTGTATCAGTCAGGAAAATTTAATAATGAAATGTGAAATTTGTTTTCAGTTTTCAAACATACTTTAAGTTTGTTTTAGTTTTTTTTTGTTTGTTTTGTTGGTTTTGGTGTTTTGTTTTTTGTTTTAATTTGAGTAGTGAACAAATCTTTCATTTTTTGTTAAATGCTTTAGAGATTAAAAATTTCCTCTAAGATCTTTCTATTTTTATCTAGGGCAATGTTTGTCTTTGTACAATCCTTATGGTATGCAAGGTGTTTCACAAAAATCTGGAAAGACAAAGTCCTTGTTCTCAGAATTTTGCAGTATTTCATGAAATGTTCAATAAAATCAGGCACTGAGCAGTAAAGGAAGGAAATACAGTCATATCTCAGTTATTTGCGCTGTCATATTCACATCTTCTCATATTCACAGAAATTTTTCCCATAGTCTTCACTCAGTTGTTCATGGAGAGGTGCACTACTACTACAAAGCACTACTGCCAGTGCTAGCTGGCCAACTTCCACTCTCCTCAATGCTCTAAGGAGGCCAGGATGTTGCAGTGCTCCAAAGTTGCCATATTTCTGGCAATAATTTGCCCTATTAATGTCCGACCTATATTTAAGGTTTTGCAGGACCTGCAGAAGGCCCGTAATCCGTGAATACGGAGGTATCACTGTATTTGCAAAATGATACATTTGGAACAAGAAACAGATCACTTAAACAGCAAGAAAACAGAATACCAAATTGGTAACAAAATTGGAATTTAGAAAGTTTCAGTACTTATTACAACACCAAATTTGATAGCTGGATTTCTCTGATGTTAACTATTACAAATGTGGGACACTGCAAAGACGTCTTGCTAGTCTGATATTAAAGTAACTTTACGGAAGACAATGTAGGGAGGCTTATACAGGGACACAACAATGTCAACATCCTATATAGTGTTAATAATAAATACCATTTCGAACTCCAGCACTTTAACACAACCATTCCAATATGAAAAAATCACGCAGTGTAACACCTAAGTAATTGCACCAAGCTGATGCAAAACTCACCAGTTCTTCCATTCCTGAATCCTCAAAACCTCAGAAGTCCATTTAGAGCATAACTGCATTTTTCAAATTATTTTAATGACCCTGCCTCAGATATCTAAAGGACTAACCTTTTAATTCCCTCAATTAATGAATTTTAAAAAAATAAATAAAACCTCAAGAAAACTGATCAGGCAACCTACTGATCGCAACTCTATATTCAGCAAATCTACAACTCAGAGAATTCTATTGCTATTAAAGAAATAAGACAAGATATAAAACCTAAAATCTCTTTGAAATAACTAGCTATTGAAGGAAATATTAATTTAAATCCCACGTATTTTGTCCTAATGATTTTTTTCTGAAAGATGAATATTGAATATACTCTTATGGCATTACATAGAGCTGAATATGTGTATGTCACTCAACATGGCTAGGTTAGAGCAGTTATAAGAACATAAGATATATATTGATATATTTTTTAAAAAGCCTCATATGATTTCCTTGGGCATGTGTCCTGGTGTCAATTAAGATTTTCTATTTTGCAATAGAATGATTGAGTTGTTACTGGAGAGCTTTATTTTAAAGATTTAATGCAAGGTCCTGTAATTTCATGTTAGGGCTTTCAGATTTCTATAATTATATAATGTAATTTGATTTGATTTTAATTCATTAAACTGCTAGAGCTTTTTTCTTCTTTTGATGCTTGAAATTTCTGAAATGTCTATTTAATTCACCAATGATCCTGTAATATTTTCACTTTCAGCATTGTCATGTCCATTAAAAACTGAGGCAAGATAATAATTTAGTTTCTAGATTTTTTTTAACATAGATTCAGTAATACTATTCTTCTGTTTTGATTCAAATAGCTAAATAACTGTTATTTTTTTGCTTGTTTGTTTTATTTCCTATGCAAGATCCAACTCTGCTTACATAGGAGAATATTTATGTTAAACACATGTATCCTGGTGTTTAAACTTTCCTCTTATTTTATTAATTTTTCACAGCCTAGTTTCCTAAAACAGCAATCTTGATATGACTTGTCACTCTTTAGCTCCAGTCTTATCTACCTTCTTTTTACTCCCTTGCTTCTTTTGAGTCGGGCTTAGGATGTTCCAGTAGCTGATGGGTATTCTGGGTCTGTCAGACAATCCTTCTGATCCCTCTCCGTGAAGGCAGCTTTTAGGCAGGACATGAAATCGGCCACTTGCAGAAGTGTTTCCGTTGGCTGCTATCTCTCACTCAGAAAAACCTGGGTGTGATTATAGAAGAACATAAGGGTAACCTTTAGCTGCTACAAATCAAGACAATCGTTACTATTAATAGTAACAAAAGCTCAGGCTTCTCCACATCCTAAAGATCCTCCAATAAACCATCTACTTATTTGCACTGCAAATGGAAGAAAATTTGCATATAACACTCACAATGTGAGCGGTAATGCTGTAATTTGGACAGGTACCAGGAACTGACAGGCAGAGAACAATTCGTAAGAGAATCCCGAATTGAAACGCAAAACAATGAACATTGCGTTAAACACTTCTGATTTTTTTGTTGCTTTGTCACTTTGAAAATTTTGTGCAAATTTTGAGTACTCATATTTTGCCAGGTATTTTTTATCATGTTTAATTTGGAATATGAGGCGATTAGAGGTCTTGTTTCATGCATTTTAAAAGTGCCTTTTATAACAGTGTCATTATATATTCCACAGTATGGTGATGTGTCTACAAATTAAAACGTAGTCTCCAGATTGAAAGAGTTTAGAATTTAAGAAAGATGAATTTAAGAAATTGAAGCAGTATTAGGATTTTCATGCAGTTTAACAAATCAAATATTAAAGGCAAAAAGCCTTTCAAATTTAGGTACAAGAGTCTGGGAGGGATCACTGAGATTATCAGTTTCAGGCCTCTAGTATTCCAGGAAGCCACATCATATAATCTTTTTCATAATCTTATTAAACTCCATTTAAAATGGAGTTCATTATTTTTGTCAGCATTACTGTTCCAGGACCTCACTGCATTGGTAGTTGGAAACATCACTGATTACAGCTAGAGTGCAGCTGAACATTGGACACAGAGGCACAGACAAAAAACTTCAATTTCTCTTCAAATTGCTACATAAATGTCAGAGTTCGGTAGGACTGAGTATGATTTATGTTGAGAAGGTTGTACGTAAAATGACATACCGTATCCCTTCTTTGTGTCTGTGAGGAGAAAATTTAAAAATTATATGAGAACTGCGCAAATGAACTGTTAATTAATCTAAATCTGAGAGTAAGACTCTGATGGTTTTTAGCTTTAAAACAATGGATTTAGCATCAGAGATGAAGCCAGAATTGCCAAAAATTTTCTTTCCTGTTCTGAACAATTATCATGCACAAAGCATTTCATGCATGACTTAATCTGATTATTGAAGATTAAGGGTCTGTAGGAAAAGAAAATCTGAGTTTTTCTTGATACTGATGGAATAAGTCAAGGACCTTATCTCCAAGTTTTTTCCAGGCTTCTTCTTCTATAGATGAGTTCAAGGGTGTAGTATTAGAAATTATATCCTATCAACTGGTCAAACAGATAAGGCAATATTTTTATTTTTATCAGCAAACCCCTTATTGCTCATGAAAGAGTATATCCTTCAGCACAGTTCTTCTACTATGCTATTGTTCAGATTGCTAAACTCTGTGTATATTCCTTGTCTGTTTGCCCCCCCAGGACATCCTTGAATTGAGATGTTGTTTTAAGGCCGCAAGGGTTTTATCCGTGTGTAAAAAATTAAATAAAATAAATTCAGAACAAATACAGCATTAATATTTTATACATATGTTGCTTTAATATTGCATCAGTAGCAAATTAGAATCCAAGACTAGATTTTCATGTTTTGAATATTAACTGCTGAAGTTCCGTCAGTAGCCTTAGGAGGGTTTGTTGGATCTTAACGAATCATGACAGAAATTACAGTTGGTGTTCACACGAAGTGTGAAGTGTCTGTTTGAAAACTGCAATAAAATGATGTCAGAGAAGGCAACTGTTTTCCTTGATCAACAACAACTGTAAAAGCAGTCCTGGTACTGCACACTTACTATTTCTCAGAGTGCAAATAATAGTAGGACGCATTAGACACACCCTCGAAAGATCATTACCCTGAGGGTAACAGAGATAGGACTATCTCATATTGAATCTCCACTGTTTGATATAATATTGGCTCATGTATATTGGCCGGATCTTACAACATGTTTATCATACAAGTAATCTGCACTCCTGCAAGTGCTCTCATTAAACGCACTAGGGCAAGTTTAGTGAATAATAATAATTTGCATTCAGGAACACTTGCAGGAGGATATAATCAAATCTATAAATTGAGATTTGTATCTTTTGTCCAACCTGTCTCTCCAACAAAACTTTTCAGTGACTATTCTTGGTCCCCAACTTGGGGGAAAAAATATTAAATAGCTCATATCTACCGATGGCTGAAAATCAGCATTTGCAAGAGTTTTGTCATATAATTTCTCTTCCAACCTTGCTAATTCTGTGATACTGTGTGATACTGTAATTTGAAATAAAATAGCTACATAAACATATTTTTATGGAGATAAAACCTGGAAAAGCATTATTTATATTTTTAAAGAACATCTGAAATCTAGTTTTACAATTATTCGTAAACAGAGCCATATTAACAGAGGGTTTGGCTCTAACTTAAGGATATGGTGGATCAATTATTTTCCAGTACAACAACTCTTTATCTTGTTAGGAATACGATAAAAAGAAATGCATTTAAAACACTTAAACCTTGGCCTATCTTTTTTGTTCGTTTGTTTTTGTGAAAAAATGTGGAAAATTTCATTAGAAAAGTAATTATTGAAAGTTAGAATCCGTGCAGTTGTAGAAATTATCGATGTGTCTGATAATAATCTGGTACAATGTATGAACTTGATCAAGGCAGAGTAGATACAAAAACGGAAAAGTCACCCAAAGAAAAAAGGCTCCATCATTTAGTATTTGTCTTCTGCACATTTTTCAGTATTTCCCAGTCCTTAAAATAAAATGTTTTGTTATCTATTTAACATTTTGTTTTCATGGGGCAAATGGCTGAATTTTCCCTAGCAGTTGTTCTCAGCTCGTCTCTGGAGATCAGGGATTGAACCATGACTCAGAAAGTCACAATATAGTCCCTGATTACCCCTTGCTCCAGGAAGAAAATAAACTGCATTAGCCTTTTACCTGGTACAGATGATTTCTTCCCTCTGCACCAGGCAGGCTGTGCTGGTCAGTATGTCGGGGCAAGGGTCATAGCCAGACATTACTCACTCTCCATGCATCTGCAAAGGAGTGGGAATAGCTGACTTGTAGAGGCCATTCACCCTTTTGTAATGCAATCTGCACTCAGGGTAAATTGCACTGTGTAAGAGGGCACTTTAAGCTTCTCTCTGGGAGAGAGGTGTACCTGACAAACTCCTTTCTTGTCCTGTATCTATAGTATGCGTTTAGGCAAATGACTTTGAAGCATCAAGCTACTTATATTGATTTTTAATCCCTGATCTACTGCAGTAGAACTTGCTATAACTTCCCACGTCTCCTAGACTGCTGTGTTTGCAATGTGAAGCCAATGGAGGTACACTGTTTAGCACCTCGCAAGGTTTAGTCCGTGTATTAACAGTCATGACATTCCTAGGAATGGCCAGAAGTGACCTGAATGCCCACTTCTCCTATATATGTATATATATTTTAAATTAACTGTTTCTTGTGGTCAGCATATTCTTGTTTGTTTATTAGAAAAAGAAAATTAGAGCCACTAAGAAAAAAAAGCATTCTAGATCATCACGGTAATGAAAATGTTCTCTCACTTATAAGCAGGCTAGTAAGAGAAACACATGGGAAAAGCACTCTGTGTTCGCCCCCAGTATTTTTATGCACACAAATCAAGGGTATTTTTAAAGGTGAAAAGAACATAATATCTGTTGTTTTCAGTTCTGCAACATGAAAGGGAAACAGACCCCTAGTTCTTGACCAATTTAAGTTGTGCCCTTTTCGTAGATTGCCTTTTGGTCCAGAAAAGTGTAAAACTGGAGAGCGAAAATTCAAGGACAGTGAAAAAACTCATGCACTATGTCAGAATTCATTATTTCTTTGAAGTTCAGTTTGTTGTCTGCTGTCATGGGACTGCTTTCAAAGAGTGCATGGAATATTTAAAAAACAAAGTGAGAAAGCAAGCAGCACTTTCCTGTTACAGTCTGCAGATATTTTGACACTCCAAACAATAAATATGAGTTTCCTAGGTGCTTGTTGTTTCATAATTTGTCATGATATCTCCCGTGAGTGTCCCTGGACTTCATGTCTTACTATCCTTCCCTCTCTTTTTGTGTCACTTCAGTGGGAGTAGGTGTCATCAAGGAGGTATATGACGCCGATAGTTAAGTATTTCCCCAAAGAGGGATTTTCTTCAGAAAACCTGGCATTCATTCACATTAATAAATGAATGAATGCAAGTTTGTCTGACTAGAATGTTATGGAACAAACATAATTGCCTTGGAAAGAAGACTTCAAGAAAGTGATACTGATACTGTACATGAAGACTGATACTGTGTGATAAAAAAGATATTTTAAAATTATTTCATATTATTGGTTTACTGAGGTTTGTCCTACATACAAAATAGGGGATAATATATTGATACAAAAAGGAAAAATATAATGAGCTTGATATATCTAAGCAACAGGGAAAGAAGAACTTCCTTAAAAGAAAAACCCCCAACCAATTAACCCCAAAAAACAAACCCCCCCAAAATGGAAAAGATGAGCCATATATGACTCTTGTTGATAGTCCCGGTTTTCTCGCTACTCATGTAACTGTCTGTTATTGTCTTCAGGGGGAAATTTTTGACTAGTAACCAAAACCAGAAAGATAAGGTATTTGGAAGCAACTCCCCCTGAAATATCATACATTCTGTTTCCTACTCCTATTTTGAGAATATTGGAGTATTATTATATACAGAAGACCTCTAAAATAAACAGAATCACAGAATCAGTAAGGTTGGAAAAGACCTTAGAGATCATCACGTCCAACCTATCACCTACAGTGATAGATTAGGAAGTTATAATAAGAAAGTAAATGTTGTAGAAAGCCTACTTCTTCTGACTCTAGAAAAATCTAAAACTCTTTAAAAATATTTGCTCAGCCTTCATCTCCCTCGATGCTGACATTGGTTGCCATGCATGCTGAGAAAGCTCAACAGAAGCTGTTGGCACATTGAAGATATTCCAAAAGGGACTTAGGAATTATGAAGCTAATTCTTCAGTATAGAAAATTTTTCAAATTACCCAAACAAAGTCATTTGCCACAGAAGTAGCAGCCCTGAATTCTAGCCCATCCTTATTCTAACCAAGCTTAGAGCATGTGTTGATTTCTTAGAGGGTAGGAGGGCCCTGCAGAGGGACCTGGACAGACTGGAGAGATGGGCAAATTCTAATAGGATGAGTTTTAACAAGTCTAAATGTCGGGTTCTGCATTTTGGTTATAACAACCCCAAGCAGAACTATAGGCTGGGGATGGAGTGTTTAGAGAGTGGCCAGGTGAAAAGAGACTTGGGGGTATTAAAGGACAGCAAACTCAACACAAGCCAGCAGTGTGCCCAGGTGACCAAGAGGGCCAATGGCATCCTGGCCTGCATCAAGAATGGCGTGGCCAGTAGGTCAAGACAGGTTATCCTTCCCCTGTACTTGACACTGGTTAGACCACACCTCAAGTATTGTATCCAGTTCTGGGTCCCTCAATTTAAGAAAGATGTCGAGGTGCTGGAGCAGGTCCAGAGAAGGGCAACTAGGATGGTAAAGGGGTTGGAATACAAACTCAGTGAGGAGAGGCTGAAGGAGCTGGATCTGTTTAGCCTGGAAAAGACGAGGCTATGGGGTGATCTTATCACTGTCTAAGACTACCTAAAAGGAAGTTGTAGTCAGGCGGGGGTTGGTCTTTTCTCCCTGGCCACTGGAGACAGGATGAGAGGTCATAGTCTTAAGCTTCAGCAGGGGAAGGTTTAGACTTGATATTAGGAAAAATTATTTTTCACTGAAACAGTGATCCTGATTTGAAATGGGTTGCTCACAGAGGTGGTTGTGTTGCCGTTCTTGGAGGTGTTCAAGGGTAGGCTGGACGAGGTGCTGAATGACATGATCTAGATGTTAGATGTTAGGTTTAGTTGGATTATAGGTTGGACTAGATGATCTTCAAGATCTTTTCCAACCTTATCAATACTGTGTTACTGAGTTACTGTGATACTGTAATAGAGTTTGAAACTTCTAAATACTTGTTAGTTTTGTTTTTCTAAAGCAAAATATTATACTATATGTGCACACACACACACTGAGTGACCCAGGAGCCAGAATACAGGACTTCTAAATCAGAGCATTAGAAATGGACAAAATTGTGAAATGTTTATGTTTTTCACAGATGTGATGTGAGATCAGATGTTTCATGATTGTGCTTACAATTGCCTGGCTATGGATGCCTTTTGAAGAAGTGACCTACTTTTGACAGTACAGGGAGTGATTTCAATTCTAATATTCAGGCATCTGTATTTAATCCTTATTTCAGATAATAATGTAGGAGGTTTGTGTTAGTTTAGTTTAGTTTAGTTTAGTTAGTTATGTTTAGTTATGTGTATGTTTGCCAAGTTCCTGGTTTTCCCCTAATAATTCTTTACTACCTTACCTCACAGCAGAGAAGTCTTTGAATTTTGAATAACAGGAAAAATCACTGACATTTGTTTCCCACTTAAAAGAGTTGAGTTTCTTTGGGTATGGGACTTGGAACGAAACCCAGTGATTCCACTGAAACTCTGGAATTGTGTTTGTCCTGGAGACAATGTTTGCAATTTTGACCGCTTGGTTTTAAAAGGAGAAATTACTGGTTCATGAACAAATTATAATTACCAGATGGGTTACATATTTACTTAATGACCATTTTTTCTGCTGCTTGTTCCACCACTAAAATCACAACCTTGCTTATAACCTCAGTAATTTCTATAATAACCACTCGTGATATAATAAATTAAGGATTAGGACTTTCGGCTCAGAGCAAGTAGGGAACTACAAGAGTCTGTAGTTTTGCTGGTATTTCTTTTAACAAAAGAGCAGTGGTAGGAAAAGAGAAAGAAAAAAAAAGAATTATCTGTAAATAAAATGTTTTCCTAAAATTTTCTTTGAGGTTTTAATCTTCTTTAGTATGACCCAGACAACATCAGAGGAGCTTCCTCATATTGAAGGAAGAAACCTATCTCACACCTCCCCTAATCTTGGAAAGCTTCCTCAAAAACCCTCTAGAGAATTAACATAATGCTTTGGACCTGAATTCTGCATCTTGCAAAGTTAATTAAATCAATGGGACATGTGTGAATGGATATATTTACAAGGTCCTGGCTTCAAATTAACATCCAGACCCCATTTTTTTCCTGTTATCTTAAGGGACACCACAGTCTGGGAACATAAGCATAGGAATGCAAGTCATAGGAACTTAACACTGTGGGATAGCTTGGCCAGTGACACCAATCCCCCTTAACAAGAGGATATGACCTCAAGCTATGCCAGGGGAGGTTTAGGCTGGATGTTAGGAAGAGGTTTTTCACAGAGAGTGTGATCTCTCAGTGGAATGGTCTGCCCGGGGAGGTGGTGGAGTCGCCATCCCCAGAGGTGTTTAAGAAAAGACTGGATGAGGAACTCAGTGACATAGTCTAGATGATGGGAGGTTCAGATGGATGGAGCGTGGTGCCCATGGCTCTAGGGCTGTGGGTTCAATGCTTGGGCAGGCATTCGCTTGGGAGTTGGACTAGATGATCCTTGTGGGTCCCTTCCAACTCAGAATAACCTGTGAACCTGTGAACTACATCATGAATGTGAAGCACTTTTGTACAACCCTATGATATATTTCCCAAGTTTTCTTGGAAAAAATAACACAAATCAGACTTATTTTAGAGAAATTCTGTGATTTAGTTCTGGGTCTTATTGAAACTGGTGTTTCACTATACTGTGAACAAATTCTGACCAGGTACCAAGCACCTGCTACTGTAAATTCCCATTGTACAGGTATATGAAGTGTGTTTCTTTATTGGTGGGACATATGAAATAAAAGATAGGCTGCTATCCCAATGTCTAGTTATACCTCCTGCATCGTGAGGAAAGGGACAGGCCAATGTCGTCGTGAAACCCTAACCTCACAAAGAACTGCAGGTCGTTCATATGCATGCAGGCCATGCCCATTGTCCCACCCCCTGGAACTCCAGAGAGCTCCAGGCACTTTTTTCCTTCTCCCCTCGGACTCTCTGGGCACGGGGAAGAAAAAGGAACCATTTCTGAGCCCNGGGCCGGGCCAGCGCCGTTCATGGGGAGCTCCGGCACCGCCCCTCGGTGGAGCAGTTGCATTGCGCATGTTCGAGCCACAAAATTTCGCAAATGGTGGAATCAAAACTGCGATAAATTCACATCGTAAATGGGCGAGGTCATGAAGGAGAAGTTGTGATACAGAGAGGATTCACTGTATTATGAGAGGATTCACTGTATTATTTTCCTCTTTTTGCATGAGGGAAGAAAACCTATCTGATCAAAATACGAAAATATAAGTATTTTGTTTCCATCAATTCATTTTCTCTTTTACACGAAGTTGCTTTTAAAAGACGTTATGTGTTTTCACTAATATTTGGAACTATCAGTTCCAAAACACCAAAATGTAATGTCTATAACTGAAATATACTACCTTCCAACTTATCTAACAACATTCCTACTAATTTGCTCTAAAGTACATGTAATGAAATCAGACAGCAAGAACAGAATATTTAAAATGTGTGACTAATCGAATTCATTTGATATTTTCAGTTGACTAGCAATACACAAACAAACTCTGCAGTTGTCTGTCCTGAGTTATATGCACATACAGTTATATTAAAGCAAATAAACAGTGCAATAGGAATATTCCCTGTCAGTGTGGCTTACCTTTTTTGAACCTAATAGGTTCAAAATGAAAAAACTAACGACAGAACAAGTGCAGAAGCTCAGTACATCACTTATGTTGCCCTATAGTTGCCATAGTTCCTCTGTCCTTTAATGGAGGCACACTCTCTGAGAAAACACGCAGCAGAAGGATATTTTCAATATACTGTCAGTCTTAAATTACATCTCTGTGAAAGTAGCACTAGTCATGTCATGCCATTTTACTAAGACAAGGGCTCATGAGTGCACTGCCCATAGCAGAGTCACATTTCACCTGTCCTTCTGTGGCCTGCACTATATTGACGGGCTCTGTGACAAGAAGCTGGATAGATTTGTTGTTCTCAGGTTGACGAGCTTATATTTATAGCAGTCCCATCTTCTTTTGGCAGCAGACTCTGCCATAGATGTGGCTGTGGGAGAACACTATTATTCTCTGGTACCCTTAAGATCATGTTACTCAGGTAATCTTCTTGTCTTTCTTCTCCTGAATTCTTGGTAAAGTTCCAAAAAAAGAGAGGTGTTGAATTGCTATTTTTGTTATTGTACTGAACTGAAATGAGACTCCAAACCTCCTTCATTATCTTTCCAAGCCTTCATGCCTAAATGACAGCAAGTCTTTATATCTTGATTTGTTCCTATTAGAAGTCCTTGTGCCCTTGAATAAACAGGCAAGGTAATAACTTTAATTACTGAAATAATTAGGTATATCTGAAGCACCTGTGCTTTGGCATGAGGAAAAAGGCCTAAACCTGAACTTTCTTTTCTGCAACATTGATACATATTTTTTCTTAATGTCATTTATTTGTCGCTAGAGGCACAAAAAGCAGACATGGCATCTTAAGTTTAAGAGGGAGAAAAAATGGTATTTTTTAATTGTCATGAATTTATTTATTACTATAAAAACTTGGAAGAAATCTTCAAGTAAAAGATAAGAGCATGTATGGAACATCTTTAAAAAGCCAGAGCATATTTGTATTACGGTCAATAAAGAAATTAAACCAAAGATCTTCATAAGGCATAATGACTTCTGCATTTATTTTCTTTTATTAGCAAGATCCTATTATTTGTTAGGTATATGCCAAAGTAAAAAAAGAACAAGAAGTATACATATATGTCATCACAAAGCCTCTCTTGATGATTTTTGAGCAGTCTTGAGAATCCAAAGAGGTCCTAGCTGACTCGAAGCTGGAAAATGTTGTCCCAGTTTTCAAGAAACTGAAGGAGGACCCAGAAAATTAGAGGCCTCTCAATCTCACTTCTGTGCCTGATAAAGTTATGGAGAATCAAAGAATATTCTGAGTTGGAGGGACCCACAAGGATCATTGGGTCCAACTCTTAAACAGCACCACTGGCTCCCCAGCGGGAGATAAACCCGGGTCTCCTGCATGAGAGGCAGGGACACTCACCACTATGCTAAAGTGGATTTCATGAGAAGATAAGTCTGGAAGGCACTGAAAGATGCCTGAAAGACAGCACAGTCATTGGTCACACACAGCATGGCTTCATGAGAGGAAAGTCTTGCTTATCAAACCTCATTTTCTTTAATAACTAGGAGGTAACCCTCCTAGCTGATCAAGGGAAGCCAGATGATGTCATTTATTTGAATTTCAGTGAAGCTTTCCATACTTTTACTCACAAGATCCTTCAGAACAAAATGCCCAGCAGACAGCTGGATAAACACATCATGTGGTAGGTGAGCAAATGGCTCATGGGTGGAGCACAGAGGGCAATAGTGAATGGGGTGAGATCAGACTCATGACCTGTCACTAGTGGGGTTCCACAGGGCTCTATCTTAGGCCCTGTGCTCTTCAAAATCATCAGAATTTGGATGCGGAACTGGAAGGGATACTAAGCAAGTTTGCAGATGACACAAAACTCAGAGGAACTGTGGTCTCCCTTGAAGGCAGGAAGACCTTGACTTGCAGAGACATCTCAACAAATTAAAGACTGGGCAGTCATCAACTGTATGAAGTTTAACAAGGAAAAATGCCAGATTCTGTACCTGGGATGGAGAAGGACTGGAGAACAAGCCTATGGGAACTAGGGTTATTCAGCCCAGAGGAGACTCAGAGGTGACCTGATTGCTGTTTACAACTACCTGAGGGGAGGATGCAGTCGGGTGGGTGTGGGTCTCTTCTCTCAGGCTGATGACACCAGAACAAGAGGACATAGCCTCAGACTACACTAGGGGAGGTTTAGACTGCATGTTCGGAAGAGGTTTTTCACAGAGAGTGATCTGTCATTGCAATGGTCTGCCCAGGGAGGTAGTGGAGTCGCTATCCCTGGAGATGTTTAAGAGATGACTTGATGAGGAGCTCAGTGACATGGTCTGGATGGTGGGAGGATTGGATGGATAGTGTGGTACCTGTGGGGAAACTGCCCCACGAAAGTGAGGCAAGCGAGGTTGGGCAAGCGCTGTGTGCTGGGAGGGGGCAGCTGTCTCTGCCCTCTGGGACCGTATGAGCAACGCTGCCTCTCTAGGGACCGGTGGATGTTAAAGGGAAGGAAACTCCGATACTGACCCGACCGCCCCCCGGGGTCACCCCTTCCCCTCCTCGGAGGAATGGCAAGCATGCATGGTGGCAGCAGCCACGTTTCTGAGCCCCCTCTGACTCGGGAGACACCCCCCTCCCGAGAATCTGCAGACCTCTCCGGGCTGCCGCGAAATTATTAGTCTAGTTACCAGAGAACTGTTAGTCAAAATGAAGGGAAATTTTCTCTGTGACTGTGTCTTAGGAGAGGTAAGACAGACTCCAAATTATCTATCTACTAAAGTATGTTCTGCTCTATAAAAGATTGAAAATCTACCATAAAACAAGGCACAGTAGGTGTATAATATGGGATAACTGGTTTACCATTAACACCATTGTAGTTTTTCTTTAAATAAATAGAAGACTTCAGGCTCTAGTGCTGTCAAATATATACTTTCCTTGAGAACCAAATTTCCTTAAAATAACTATAACCTGAAAAATAGCCGATCTGTATAGGTAAGGTGTATTTTCTGAAGAAGTTTCTTAAGAATTTTTGTTAGTTGTCTAGATACAGTCAGCCCTCTTGCATTTCGTGCCCCCCTATATTGTGGTCTCAGATCTTAGTGGCATGATTTTTAGCGATGAAGGAGGCCCATTTTCGCAACTGTGCATGTGCAATTGCCTGTGGCAGTGGCAGCATGGCCACCTCTGCCAATCTGCCAGCAGCGGTGGCTCCGCTTCACCACCCATCCCTGGGCTCCGCCGCTTCCCCAGCCCCCCTGGGCACAGCCAGGGCTCTGCCGCATTGCCACCCCACCCCCACCATGGCCACCATGGCAACCGATACACAGCCACACAGTGCTGAAACAATGCCAGGGATTGTCTGAGGGTGTGGGACAAATTTGCATATTAATAAGTTGCCATGCAATGCAGAAGTAGGGCTTCACAGAGTCTGATTAAAACTGTGGGTCTCCGATGTAGGAGACCTAACTGTATATGTAACTATAGGAGACAGAGACAAGCCATTTAAATATCTGAACTTCAAAAAGAGTTCCAGTGTTTGGAAAAGAATTAAGATCTTGTGAGGATTTAGCAATTAGTTAGTTTCTTTCTGTCTCACTCTGACCTCTTCATGACTCTGGGAGAGATGTACTTTTTTCAGTTTTTTAACATTTTAAAATTAGATTTCTGCTTTCAGCTGTCCTTCTGAGTTCCATCCATATGAACACTTCCAAGAGACATTCATGGGCCCAGCTTTAGCATGAGATTAAGTGCCTTCCAAAGATGCTCATTGTTCTCCATTGATTGCAGAAGGAGTTTTGATTCTAAATATGTAGAGCCTGAATTCTGTTCAGTGACTCATTTTTAGCTGAAATTGTGTAAAATAAGTTTCAATAAGTCTGAGGAAATCTGTGAAAAGAGACAAAGCATAGGATGGGATCTCTAAAGAAAAATATTTGAAAACTTAAAGTTTTATCTATTTCTAAAAATCCTATTCTAAATATTTTGGTGTTATTGGGCGATAACAAGGATGTGGAATACATGTTAGTATGAGACAGATGACTGAATGTTTGACAGATTTATGATGATATTCTTGGAAAACTCTATCATCTTGAAAGAATAAGAAGGGAAAAAATAAAAAAGTTATGTCCGTTATTTCTTCATTCTTTCCTTCCAAAGGAAAATACATGTTGATCAAAAATTATATTGCTTCCTTTCAATTTTGCATTATATACATTTCTGCCTCTAAGTTAATTTCTAAACCTATCTAGAACTACAACATAAAAGAGGGTCATGTACTAAATTACATTACATCATTATTTAAAAATGTTATAAATGCTGCAAAAAGGACAGAAACTAACAGCAGCTACTATATCCAACTACCTGGAATCCAGTCTGGCCATTCCTGTTACTTTTCCAGGCCAGGAATAGGCTGCCACAACATTTCAGTTCTCAAAGCTTGTACCCTTTTGACCACTACATGGCAGGTTACAGATCTGAGTTAAAAAACCTGACAATTTTGAACTAATTCTCATTTCCATACAAACATCCACAAGATTAAAAAAAAAAAAAAGAAAATAAAAATAATTTCAACAAAGTTGGAATGTTAGCAAATTATTCTGAAATTATTAACAGATTGACAGATACAGGATTTTGAATACAATACTTAAATCAATTTATTCTGTTTTTTTGAAGGTGTTAAAATATACTAGTTTAAATAATGCATTCTCGAAAATGTATTTCAAAGGGTGATATCTGGTGTACAGTTTCTTTTTAATAGCATAAGATGCAAAAGATAAGTGTTGCCCTTAACTTGAAACATACTATTTTTCGTCATTTGGAACACCAATTTAATGTGATTTCACATTAAGCGTTCTGAATTTTTTGTTCCATTGTAACAGTCTCCTTTTGCAAAGAAAGGTAACTCTATCTGGCATTCACAACCCAGCATGACTCCAGCATTTTAGAAAGCAATGACTCCTAATAGCTTTTCAACTGCAAGTAGAATACAGGCTAATTGCAACAAAGCCCCTCAGTTTAGTAAAACTTGAATCTCCTGACCCGTCAGACAAATCCATTAGGATTTTATTGGGTCCTAAAAAGAGTTATGTGATTCCCTAGGATCCAATCCTTGTCAATCAGGCATGGTAAATTGGATTCTTGAATAGGGAAATCCCTAAGGGAGAGAAGATGTTATCTAGATCAGATGCAGTGATTTTTTGACTCTGTGCTCACTAGGTTCTGTTCTCTCTTTAGTGAACCAATAAAACCATAATAAGTATTGATTAACCCATTACTGAGCATTATCCACTGGCTTCTGCCTGACTGTATTTAAACACAACACAGTGCCTCTCTGCTGCCATTGTACAGCTGTTTGCCTTTACATTGGCAGCCTTGTCAAGCTCATGACAGGTTTACTTACTTTTCAAAGCATCTTCAGTCTTTTCATGTTCATTTCAGATGCACATTTAAAAAAAAAATCTTGAAAACAGCTCTGCTTCCTCTGATGGAGCAAGGAAAGTAAATAATGATCAGCATTTTTAGTCCATGCTGTGTGTTTGGAAGTGATTATGTTAGCCCTTAAAGAAAATCAGATACTTTAAAATTAAAACATCCTAAAACATTCAGTTCTGCAGAAGGATAATTTGTCTCTAGGAATGACACAAACCGTGGTTTTTTGATAACTTATGTAATTGTGAGCAATAGATGACAGCTGTGTGGGTATCTTTCATTTGCACCCACCTGCATTCATTAGCTGTTGAATGTGTCATAACTCTCCAGACAGTGGACTACAGAATGCCTGAAGCTATGAAAGTTTACTGGTGGGTGGATTGTAAGACTTACGTCAAAATGGACTGTCCATGCATGAACTGTAGTTTATGTGGAAGCTGATCTACAGTATTTTTAAAAGTTACTAACCATTAGCTTTTGGAGGAGCTTTCTGATTTTTTTTCTGAGTGCTACTTGATGCTTGAGTACAGAGATCACCTAGATAAATTAACTTTGATTACAGGGGACAAGGTCAGGACCTGAATGGACACAGGTCGAACTAAGGCACCACAGAAAGCTCTTTTTTTAACAATCATATGAATCACTGAGCTTTTAGAAACTATTTTATTTTGTCTTACGTTCAACACATGCAACATTTGCAGGAGAACAGGAATATGTGATTTGAAAAATTGATGTGTATTTATGTCCTTTTTTTTAGGTGTAGTTTTCAAGGCTATATGGTGTTTTGTGTTCATTACAGAATAGTCATTTGATCAAGTGATTTTCAATACATTGTCAAAATAAATTACATTCACTTCATTAGATGTACAGGAAGTATAGCTGAAACAGGGACAAGTATTAATTTAGGACTCTGCAGAAACTGACACTCCATCTTATGACCCTGAGGCTGTATTATTCAAGATACCCCGTGATGGAAGGAAGTCTGTCTCCATAGCAATTACCTAAATCTTTTATCAGTCATTTCTGGAAAGAAAATTAGAGCAATTGTGTCAGGATGGTCATATGGGCAGAAATTGCACACTCATTCAAACCACTTATGTCGCTGACTTTGTCCCTGCTTGATGGCTGCTTTTGTTTACTACTATGCTTTTGAAAGTTTGATTGGACATGAGCAGATGTGCCGTACAGTAATCACAAAAGGTTGTCCTTTGTTTCCTTTCCATTTCTTCTATTTTTTTATTCCTAGAACTGTCACTGAATTACATGATGCTTCTGTTTATTAATCCAAGTGCTTACATTGAAAAAGCCAGAGAAGAATCAACTCAAACTAGTTAAAATTAGGAGCAACAAAGTTCTCATTGACATAGCTTTAATTATTACAGAATGTGATAGTATTTAATGACACAGGTTAATTTGATTGAACTCTTTAGAAGTGCTGTTAAGAGCAGTACCCATTTTTGTTGCATTATATCAATCATATAACACTTGTAGAATTTTATTGACTAGATAATTAGTGCAGTAATACAGGGCTAGCTACTTTCGGAAAATGAAACCTAGAAAGATTTTAGTGTCTCATTATTTTAAAAATTGTGAAACCAAATAAAGAGGATGCCTAGTTTTGAACGTATAGGGTTGTCTCTGACAAATAAGACAATAGATGTACCCTCTTCCTTCAGTTTAGATTTTTTTTTCACTGTTGTATTTTGAAATAAGAATAAAAATCTTAACTGTTGATCAATAATAGTTGCAGCTTACACTGAGTGGTATGAGCAACAGCCTAAGCTTCTCCCTTCAAGTTCCCTGGTCAAGAAAATGTACAATTAATGGTTTTCTTACAACAGCAGAGATATCCCCTTCTTCATGGCTCAGCTAGGGACCTGCCAGACTAATCTATTCCCAGTTTGCTGGCCATGGTCCTTTACTCTATCTGTCTTAGCATATTGATTTCTGAGCTGTCTTATTGGTTCCTAACATAATTATACCAGGAGTGGGTCTCTTAGTACAGCTAATACATTTACACCATGGCATCTAGGGAAGCTTATTACAGCAGCATCCGGTAGCACCGCTACAGTTAAGGGTCAGTTGCCATTTCCATTATAAATCCCATTTTTCAGGGGTTTATACCTTAACTGTTTTAATCTGTATCAGGCTATAACTTGGCATAGGCACTGTCAGTCTGCATAAAAATTATATGCTATTAAAAACATAGGTGAGTTAAAGCTGTTAAAAATAATTTTGTTGTTCATATAGATATGAAGGTATTCTTAAATAGAATATTGAAAGATTTTATTTCTCTCCTTTTACTTTAATACTGACAGTTTATAAGCAGAAATACTTTTTTGGAAATGTAAACATTGACTTTGCAAAATACATCTTCTTCAAGCATTTCAAAGAGGAAAAAAATTGCCATTCCATAAAGAATTGATAAAACATTTTGATAAAAGTGTAATGATTCTTTTAACACAGTACCCTACCCAAAGCACAAATGGCTCTGAAGCAATGTCAATGAAAATGCCACATACAATGTATGAATAAATGTTTTTAGAATTTTAAATCAATTTAAAGCTTTGAAAGTTGTCAGGTTAACAACTTTGGTAACCTGAATGATCTGTTTATCCACAGAGTGAGTACTCTTGGGTGAGCGGAAGTGAGCAAACTATGTTCCTTAACTGGAAGCGAGGGACTGAAAGTAAGGGTAAGAGGATATTTCAGCCTCTCTTCTAAGAGAGTAAGTCAAGCACAGGGCCACAAAAATTATCAGGGACAGTAGCATTCTTTATGTGAGGAAATGTTGGGAGAGGCTTAAGGGCTGGTGCTATCAGAAAAACATTGGGTTCTATGACCATGGAGTGTCCTTCACCAAACCAGGGTTGACAGACCCTGGAGGGCTGTATCTATCAAATAGGGGCAAAAGGGTTTTGGCCCAAGGGCTGGCAAGACTCATTGACAGGGCTTT
>WEKX01008717.1:41070-55750 GCA_013390025.1 Pitta sordida
GGGCAAAGTAATGGAACAGATAGTCCTGCATGCTATTACGCAGCAACTACAAAATGACCATAACATTAGAACTAGTCAGCATGGATTTTGGAGAGGTAGGTCTTGCCTGACCAACCTGATCTCCTTTTATGATCTGGTGACTCGCCTGGTTGATGAGAAGAAGGCCGTGGATGTTGTGTACTTGGACCCTAGCAAAGCCTTTGACATGGTTTCCCATGGTAAGCTTCAGGAGAATCTCATAGAGCATGGACTGGATAGAAGCATTTTATGTTGGGTTAGGAATTGGTTGGATGGACGAGCTCAGAGAGTGTTGGTGAATGGTGCCACATCCAGCTGGCAGCCAATCACTAGTGGAGTCAGTGTTAGGGATCAGTGTTAGGCCCACAGTAGTGACGTCTGCCAGCTATCGTTGGGGAAGGACGGGTGCCGATATTCTCGAGATCAGCTGGAAGGAACCTCCGGAGCGAAGCGCCGGAGCAGCAGAGATTCCTGGGGGGTGAAGCGAGGAGGAAGAGAACGATCCCTTTCACCCTGTCACTTTTAAAACTCCCACAGTCCCTCCTCCGGTAGTTCCCCCCTCTGTCCAATGAGGTAACGCTCTGAGCTGTTGGTCTCCTCTGTCTTCCGGGAGCGCCACTGTCTTACGTCATCCTCGGGCCGACCTCCAGACCCCCACATGGCTGCACCCCTCCCCGGCCCCAGCAGGGAACTGTGCAGGTGCCCCTCCACGCACCACCAGCACCGGCACCACCTGTCCTGCCCGCCTCCGTGGCCCGCATCACTCCAGCAGTGGTGAGGAGAGAGGCTGGGGGGCGGGAAAAGCTGTGCTGCCACCCTGCCCCCATCTCGGGAGAAAATGGAAAAAATTCACAAAGAAAACCAGGTCCATGTGTGTTAACCCATGACAAGGATCCTGACTGAATAGAGGTGTTGAATCAGAGGACCCCTGGAGACGTTCCTTCTAACAGCAAACATTCTGTGATTTTGTGATTCTCTGTTTAATAAAATCATCCAATCAACAACAGAGGGTGCTGTAAATTAAACAGTCTGTAAAATGAACACAATAATTTTAGAAAGTTAACATCTAACGTCAAACCTGTAGCTTTTAGAATCAAAGAAGGTTCTCTAGAATCAAAGAGTGGCCAGCTGTCTTGTTATAGTATGTTTTATAATGTTTGCCTAACTTTTGCTTTATTGAGTCTCTTTTTTACTGTCTAGAGAACTACTCAAATTCCAGATTTAATATTTGCACATGGGACTAAACCAGTGAAGCATTCATTGTTGTGTTCTGTATGTTCTGTCCTCTTCTAGCATTCTAATCTATATTAGGATGCTAGACTGGGGGCAAAAGTTTGTTCCAATTGCCATAAAATGGTACAGACCATTGCCTCAGTATCTGGACCCATGGACAGGAAAGGATCTCATGGTAGTTCATGAGGTCCAAAGGATTCCTCATGTCTGAAGGAATATAACCACTGTTATTGCTGTCTGAAGGATGATAAAGTAACCCTGGGCTGGGGGTTATAGCTCAGATCGTTACTGAGGTCAGTAGAGATTTGCAAGTGAAAATATATTTAGGTAATAAACTGGGGACGCCAAGAGTAAAGTTTTAATATACCACAGATAAGTGCAGCTGAGTTTAAAGAAGGTAACTCAGAGGTGACCTAATTGCTGTTTTCAACTACCTGAGGGGAGGTTGCAGTCAGGTGGATGTGAATCTCTTCTCTCAGGCTGACAACACCAGAACAAGAGAACATGGCCTTAAGCTATGCCAGGGGAGGTTTAGACTGGATGTTAGGAAGAGGTTTTTCACAGACAGAGTGATCCCTCATTGGAATGGTCTGCTCAGGGAGGTGATGGAGTCGCCATCCCTGGAGGTGTTTAAGAGAAGACTCGATGAGGAGCTCAGTGACATGGTCTATTCGGTGGGATGCTTGGATGGATGGAGTGTGGTGCCCATTGTGGGTCTGATCTCTGGGTGGTCGTTTGCTTGGGAGTTGGACTAGATGATCCTTGTGGGTCCCTTTCCACTCGGAATAACCTGTGAACCTGTGAATGTTACAGTGTCTAAAAAGTGACAACATAAATGCTTAATTCACTGGCCACTCTTAAACCAGGGTATGGTTTGGCATGAAGAGTATTTGGACTACTTTTACCTTTCCGGGTTTGTTTTCCTCCTTTTCTCCTAGAGAAGCAAGAACAACAGCAGCAGTTGTGGGAATGCAGCTGACTGCATGGAATCTGGGCACCAAAGCAGTTAGAATATAAGAAAAAGATCTGTTGATCATATCTGTGCCTCTCTTTAAGCCAAAAGGTAGGGCAAGTCGGAGATGCAGAGAAAATAAGAGCATTTGGATGTTTCATTACAGAAAAAATTCCCAACACTTATCCAGCAGTAAGGCTTATGATATTTATATCTGTCACAGAATCACAGAATATTCTGAGTTGTAAGCGACCCACAAGGATCGTGTTAAACAGTACCACTGCCTCCCTGGCAGGAATCAAAGCCCCAGTCTCCCGCATGAGAGATGGGGACACTCACCGCTATACTAAAGTGGATTTGCATTGTGAGAATTGTTTCTTGCAAAGTTTTTCAATTCCATTGAAAACCTGTTCTAGACTTTTTCTCCCATTTTGTTTTTTTTTTTGTAATCCCTCTAACATCCCTGCTTCATATTTCCAGTTCCAATTTTGATTCCCCTTCCAGTATTTCAAAATTTTACAGGTTGGAATTAGGTTTTAGGCTTGATTTTAGGTAACTGAATGATACTTATGTGCAACAGCCAATTTGAGTTCATAGGTTTTATTTCTCTCTATATAAATAATACTTAAAATAGATGGATGTCTACTAGAATGTTATACTTCTGTCTCTGGAGCATCAAACACCAATATAAACTCTTCTACTTCCATCTGTATTTCGTATTAAGAATTTAGAGATCTTTCTATCCCTTTTCCCAGATCTATAAACATAAAGACAATATTCTATTGTCTTTATGTTTATCCAGAACTATATATTTCAAATGTTTAACATATTTTTAAACTGTTAAACTGTTAAAAGCAAAACTCCATCATACTTAAACTCCCTAATGGTAAGGATTTAGGTATTTCAAATTTTAAATCTGTTATCAATTGAACAAAAACCCCAACTATGAGTTTGGTATAACACCAAACTGATATTTTTCTTGCTTCTACAAAATATATATTTTTTTCTCTCTGCTCCTATGGAGCTTCAAATAACTAAATTCAATCTGACTGAGAGACTGTGTCAAACTTATTCTGATTTATCCAAAATGTTTTCATAGCCCACAGAACCTTATAATCTGTCAGTATTCTCGACAGTATATGTATGTCTATTTACATATACAAAAAAATTTAAAAGGATGAAACATTATCAAATGTAATAAATCTCATACAGTATTTGTATTTCTTTAAAAGAATCACATTCCAAACACTATTTTCACTTCAAAGAGATGCTGAAAGTGTTGCGTCAACAGGTCTTGTAATAAGATAACTGTTTAAAAATCAAAACACATTCAAAAAGTGGAAGAAAATAATTGAAGAAAATTTAATGAAACAACTAAATACTATTTTTCAACTTCACAAAATCTAAATCTTGATTAAGGTTTGATGAAAACAGTACAGTTTCAGTACAGAATGTGTTATTCACATGTAAGTTTCAAGGATGCAGACCTCAGATGTAGAAAATACCTATTAGATAATGAATCCACCTCCCTGTTATGGCTCTTGCATTTTTTTAGTGATTTATTTGGTCTAGTTTAGTCGTTTTAATTGATGAGATATTCAAAGCTTCATTTGAAAGACCAAAGGAAAAATGTACAGATTGACTTTTGACTAAATGGTTTAGTTTGACAACAGAAACAATTCCAGCAAAATTTAAGGAAGTATTTTCATCCCTCGGTGTAAAACTTCATCAGGTCTCAGCTGAATGATGTTTGAAACAAAGAAGTTGTCATGCTGTGAAGGGAGCATAACAGTGCAAATATATGTGAACAAGCAGACATACTCTAGTAACAGAATTTATGGTCATAGACTATTGTGTTATTTGGGAAAAAAAAATCCAACTTTGCATAGCTTGTCATAACAAAGAATTGCCAACTATTTATTTTAGTGTTCCTAATTGTTGTCAGAATATGACCTGTGTATGTGACATAAAATTTTTCAAAGTCAGTCTGGGAAAAGGGGCATACATTTATCAATGTTTTTATTTTATTCACCAATGCAGCAGCACTTGTGAAGGCCTGTTTTTATTTAATTCTCAGGATTTTGTTGTTAATGGAAAAGCTGTCTCATAAATTAGGGAAGTGCTCAATTACAGGCCTGACAAAGATTGATTTGGTTCTGTTCTTGGTCACTACTGGCAAGTGAGGGCCAGTAAACACCCAGTCAAAACTAATGGTACATCACCTAAAAGGTGATCAGGGAATAAGTGGATTTAAGAAGAAAAAATGGCTACATAACAGCATGCACTGTGAAGGCTTGGTAAGAAGATATCTGAAGACATTCTGAACTTTTTCATGGGCTCTACTCTGTTTTGTTTCAGATGCCACTTAAAAGCCCTCTCCTGCATGAGGGCATAGAACACTATGTCTCTCTCTGGGAGATATGGGTAGCTTCTGTCTTGCTGAAGAGGTACTTCTGGACTTGGTTTTCATGTGCTGGTGTAAATGAAGGGCAATAACTTTCAAAAGGTACTTTAGTGAACATGCATTGTCAATGGTAAATCTCAGTACTCTTTTACATTGTTTTATCGTTGTCGTTTCACTTTCAAATTCAGTGTGACTATTATTGGTAGAAACCTAACACTCAAGTGTCAATGTTGAGAATATTAATGTGAAGAGAAAGAAAAGTAATTTGAAGTAGTCGTGCCTAATTGAAGAAGAACTAAATCACCTTACAATTACAGCTAAGAAATTAACGGCAAGTAGGGATGAAAATCACATCAGATGAGAAAATATATGGGAAAAAATGTCAACAAACATTAGCAAAACACAATGGAAAACAATATGTCTCCTTTTCTGAGGCACAGCACGTAATATTTCTAGTCTTCTAATTTAAGTGTGAAGGTCTGGTGCGTGACTGTATGAGCCCCCGGTTCATGATATGTAAGATATGTATGTGTAGATATTTATTTATGTTGCATGATTCAGTATGTTAGAACATCAATTAATGCCACCCATACCCATATGATACAGCACTATGATACTGTCTTTGTTTTTATAACCATCCACTATTATTTTCAAAGAAGTACTGCCTGATTCAGTTAAAATGTTACATTAATATATTGTAATTCATATAGACACTGGGTTTGTCCAGGATCTTTTTAAAATATGCTACAGGAAATGGAAGGTGTATCCAGAAGTCCTGGAGACTGAATCTACTGAATTTAGTCACCTGTCTAGTTTAGGTAAACATAACCCCAAGAAACGGGTTGTTGGGAAACAACAAGCTTTACAACCTGATCTACCATAAAGTTCTTGAATGACATCTAGCAGGAAACTCAAATCAGTATTTTAAAATCTAATAGTGTACTGTCTTTTGTTTGGGCACTTTATTGAAGAATATGTATTTTGTTCCATGAATGAACTAAACCCTTTGATTACAGCAGAATTAAATGTGCAGACAAACATCTAGCCAAAAAGTCTAAATACTCTGAAAGAATCAGATATCTGATGGTTGATGTTGGGCCTTAGAAAAGGATAATTCTGACTAATTTCTTTGGGTTTTAGTCCTTCTGATCCATAAAATAATTCTTCCTCACTTCAGAGAAATCTCCTCTAATGCATACGCTGCATTTAAATACAGTGGTGACAGACAAATAAAATCCTGGTTTAATTAAGATATTAATCTTTTTCTGACAAGAATATAAAGGTAGGAAGAAGAGTTGCCTATTGCTCCACCCCCTGCCACTCCAGAGCACTGCAGACACTTTTCTGCTCCTCCCCACGGAAACAATAACATGTGCCCGGGGTGAGGGTCAGTTCCCGGATTCGATTAGAGTAACAAAAGACAGCGTAGTAGCCCGCCCTGTGGG
Organism: Pitta sordida; assembly: GCA_013390025.1. NCBI lineage: Eukaryota > Metazoa > Chordata > Aves > Passeriformes > Pittidae > Pitta > Pitta sordida. The sequence goes on from WEKX01008717.1 coordinate 47,123, forward strand.
CCGGGCCAGTCTCGCCCCACAGGGGCCACTGGCGCCACCCCTTGGAGCTCTGTGCATGCGTCTGCCGGGGAACATCGCAAATGGCTGAAACAAAATTGTGAGAAATTTTCCTCACAAATCGACGAGGCAGCAATAGTGTAGTTGCAATGCAGTGAGGATACACTGTGTCTAGGTTCACCCATTTGGAATCTACATAAAATTCCTCTGTAATTCTAACCTTGAAAGTCTTTGCTGTTCTCAACCATCATCCTTTCAGATACAGACAATTAACTGTGTTGTTGTATCATTAGAGGTGCATGGATCATTTTCTAGAAGGAGAAATATGTCCGTCAACATCTTTTTTCACTGAAGTCAATATCGTTAGTCTTGATTCAAAATTATATAATGTAGATGCAAATTGGTTTTTTTACTGTAGCAACAAACTTCAGTTTCAGTCTGAGTGTTTCAGCTGACAGTGTTAATATTTTGTGTCTCCCAGTGAATTAAAGAAAATTAAGCACAAATTGTGCAATGCAACACATGGAAATAGTGAAACCCTGATGTGCTGCAGTAAATGCAGAAAACAAAACTTCCTAGTGTTTTCTTACCACAGGAATTTGTATGCTAGGCTGCTGATCCTACATCACTGGGCTGCAGGAGAATCCGCAATGTATTGAAGCCATGAATTGTGAACCACAAAGTAGCAAGTGATTACTGTACTAATAGCTTTGCAGAATGACTGAAAATTCATGTGCAAGGAATTATCCTGGAAATTTTAAGTCAAATCAAGCAGGTTTGTTTTTACTAGAAATTTTCTTTCTTGGCCCTAATATTTCCGGTTTGTTAAGCTTAATCAAAATCAGAATCACAGAATTAACTAGGTTGGAAAAGACCTTTGAGATCATCAAGTCCAACCTATTACCTAACACCATATCATCAACTAAACTGTGGCACTAAGTGCCACATTCACTCCCTTTTTAAACACTTCCAGGGATGGTGACTCCACCACATCGCTGGGCAGTCCATTCCAATGGCCAGTCACTCTTTCTGTAAAGTATTTTTTCCTTACATCTAGCCTAAACTTCCCCTGGCACAGCTTGAGACTGTGTCCCCTTGTTCTGTTACTGATTGACTGGGAGAAGAGATTGACCCCCACCTGGCTACAATCTCCTTTCAGGTAGTTGCAGAGATCAATAAGATCTCTCCTGAGCCTTCCCTTCTCCAGGCTAAACAACCCCAGCTCCTTCAGTTGCTCTTCATCGGACTTGTGTTCCAGTCCCTTCACCATCCTTGTTGCCCTTCTCTGGACATGGTCGAGCATTCTCAACATCTTTCTTAAACTGAGGGGCCTAGAACTGGACATCAAAATGACAAAGATGAAGAGATAATGGCTGAATAAATTAAAACATTACAGAGATGATGAAAACCGGTCAATGAGGAATAAAATATATTCCTGTTCAAATCATGTATACAAAGCTTATGTATAACTGAAGGCTTGGCCATGCTGTCCATACAAGTCAGATGTACATAGTCTTTCACGGATGGGTTTTGTGCAGAATAGAGATGAGACAAGCTTATGCCATTTCAGATTAAAACTGTTGGAAGTATGGATTGGCTGAATGGAGAAATCCTTTTCTCATACCTCACTTAAAATATCCCTTCTCTAACTGAAATGTTTTATTTTCACATTTCCCCTTTATTGCTGTAAAGTAATAGCACTACTATGATTCATTACCGCAATCAACAGCAACAAAAAATTCCATCATTAACACCTTTATTCTCCCTGCACAAAAGGGAGAACATAGGATTTTGGATAAAGCAAATAAAGGCCAGCTGGTCAGAGAGAAACATCTGCTTGTGCTTAAAACTCATCCTTCCCTATATCAGGCAAGGAATAGATTTTACATGCAGTGATACCTACATTGCTAACTTAGATGTATTTTCTGCTAGTTTTCCATAAAAATAAAACAAAAAGGAACAAAAATTAGTCATCAGTATCCTCTTGTCACCAAAACCTACGTTTTCTCTCAAGATAAAGTACAGCTTTCAGAGTCTGAAAACAACAAATAAACAACAATAACTGACAAATTGAAAAAGCATGTGGTTTTGTTATTACACATGTTCTGTGAAATCACTCTTAGAAAAAAATCAAAGTTCTATATGCTAAATTAGTGTGTGGTTGTGTGGTTTTTAAGACTTCTGTAGCTTATAGATAGCATATGTATTTTATAATATGGTAGTTATTAAATAAACAGTAGGTATTCTCATGAATGGTAGAAGAATAGGCTTATAAAATCTGTGCAATGTAAATTAGCAATGCATAAATATAACAGCTTTGTATAGAGTATTTAAAGAAATTGTACGAGTATTTTATAGGTTTAATTAAAAGTACAGAGAATCGACTAAGAAGCAAACATCAATCACAAAGAGGAATTAAAGCAAGGAAGAAAGGATATGTTCTCAGCTGAGACTTAAAACATAGAGTGTGTAGAGAGACATAAATATTGAAGATTATTCCACATTTTCCCAGCTGTAGAGGGAATTCTGGACCCAGAGAAAAAACTCACAAGATGTGATAGAAATGGCTGGTATACCAGACAGAATCTTGAAAATAAAGGTGAGCTCCAGACACTAACTGGACAGCAAGAAAATTAGTCAATGTGCATTTCTGTGTATAATGTGGGAGCCAAGACATTTCCAGGAGCACTAGGGCCTGAGACACTACTTCAGGGAAGCCTGGGCTGAAGGAGGGCTCCATGACAAGATAGGTGTCAGGCTGACTGTATCAGTCCAGAGAGAGATGCAAAATGCTCACTGACCGACCTGATGTGGCACAACCCCGAAACAGTGAAGAAAATGGTGGCTGGACCCTCCATGCACACCCTTCTACCCTGACCAAAAACTATACCCCTTGTCCTGGGAAGTGACAATTCCTTACTTCCCAGCAATGACCTGAGGTGGTATAGAAAAACAGCCTAGACACACCCACACAACTCTGGGCTCCACACTCTTATGGTTACTGTGAAAAATTAACCCTGTCCTTGTTTGAAACTATTTTATGTTTTATGGTGCATATTCCAGTAAAACCAGAAAAAAAAAAAAGCCTCCATTGTTGTCTTGACAAAATTAGATCAACGTAGATAAAACAAAAATATCCGTAGATTATTTCCAGATGTCAACGTAGCATTAGTTATACTGCCAGTACCCAGGACAGAATAGTGACAACTGTTTCATGGAGTTCATTAAGTTAAGAGATACTTAACATGTCTCTGGTAGTAACTATCTAGTTCATCTTGTAGTGTGCTTTTTTTCATTCTGTCTAGTTTATGTTTAAATATCTGTATTAGACTTGGATATACTTGTTTTACTCCATCATTTATGAAGTATTCTATAATGATATGCAAACTGGAGCCAATACATGCCTCTATCATACAAAATACTAGAGAAACTAAATTTTGTCCTCGTGGAAAGATAATTAGAATCAGACTGTTTTCCAAAAAATGAAGTGCTTATTTGAAGAATTCACTTCATGGTTAAAAAGATATGAAGATACATAGTGAATTCTTTCACACAACCATTGAAGTCATTAGCAGAATGCAAATTTTTAACATAGGACAGGGAAACTGACGGTGTAAAGAAAGCTTTATTAATCCCTAACTGTCTTTTCTCCCTCTCTGTACAGTTTTTTGTAGAGATTCTTCCCTGATCTGGTCCAAAAAAATTAAAGAAATACCATATTATGCTTATGGACTTAAATAAATACTAAGACTTTACAATTTCAGACCCTTTGAGCCCCAGTCTGGATAGCAAAAAGGATTGTAATTTTTTAACCCCAGAGGGCAACTAAGCCTCACTCAGGCACTTGGTCAATCCCTCTGGTGAGGTGGAGAGGAGAATCAGAAGAGTAAAAGTGGGAAAACTTGCAGGTTGAGATAAAGACAGTTTAATAGATAAAGCAAAAGTTGCATGTGAAGGAACCTAAACTCAAGAGTACATTAAGTGAGTAGAACAAAGGAGAGAAAACTAATTCTAGTAACTGAGATAGAATAATATGTTACTTGGCAAAAAGATTTTAAGGATCACAAGCTTTATTTGCATCCTTTTCTGTCATTCATGTGGAAATCATCTCTGCTTTGATTGCCAGTCTACTCACTCAGTGCAGTTATTTCCAGACATGTTTCAAATAAAATATAAACTTGGTCTAAATATTCTAAGCATGATAATCAACATATTATAGCTAGACAATATCAGAGGATGTGCCAAATTACCATCCATTACTTCAGTTGTTGAACTACAGATAGCAACTGTCTCATTTGCAGCCAGGTTTGTTATTTTGTCTTCTGTATTGACTGCTCTTTATTGCGTATTTCATTCTGAATTTAAGGAGTCATTATTCCCACCAGGCATCAGTCCATATTTTGTACATGACCCTTTTAATTACATACTCAGCTGCTGTTGACAAGTCAAAGTATGCAGCTGGTATTTTGCTAATATTTCAATATTGCACTGATGCATAAATAAGTATCATACACCAGAGTTAATTAGTTTAACACTTTCAGGCTTAATGTTGAGTTAGACAGAATGGTGGGAGTCAGTAAAATGAAATTGATAAGTATAAATTAACGTAAAAACTTTAGTCATTCTAAGTTAGTAAGCATTTCTCCATGGGAAACAGTAAATTGCAAAACATAAGAGCTACCAACCAAGCTTTAAATGCTTGGTTGGTTGATCACCCTAAATGTTGCACCTTGTCTAACGTATTGAAATACTTTCACTAATATGTTATCATCTTTAATTGCAGTTAAAAGAATAAATTCAATGAAGCAACAATTGGAGAATATTTTTCCAGTGCAGTTGAGAACAACACATGAAGTCCGATAAATAAAATTGAACTGTGATTTATACATTTTGTTCACTGAAATGGGTGAATCAGAGAATGCATAGTCCTGCAAGAGCTATATTTATTTTTTCCCCCAAACAATATGCTAACAAAGCCTTCACAAACTTTAAAGCCAATAAACCATATTTATAAAATTATTCTTCATGATAGTTCAACCAAAATTACAAGATTGTACAGTGATATTCTTTAGATTTAAGTTTCCTCTGAAAACAGATTATCTGGAATAAATTCCGCTTAGATTGAAGAATTACTGAACAAGTATGAGAAAAGAATGAGATATTTTTAACTTTATTTTTGTTTCTAATTGATCAATATGTCAGATTTCATGCCTACAAGGAAACGTTATTGTTTTTGCAAAACTTGATCATCCTTTTGCAGTATTTTATAGTATCGTTTTGCACATCCACAAAAGTAGTATAATTTACTTTCATTAGCTTTTAAAAACCATGAGTAATTTAAACTGTAAAGGAAAAAATACCTTATCCATTTACACAAAATAATGTCACTAAGTTCATGATAGCAAAAGTTCGGGATTAGTTATTATATTGGTCTGTATGACTCATCACATTTTGTATGGGAACTCAGCAAAGATTTAAACAGTTTTAATATTTTCATTTGCCTTGTTCATTTTTTTCCTAGAAAATCTGCATCACGTAATTCCAGGAAAATGCCTTGTTTTCTGATCTGTATCACCAAAACTTCCTGAGATAAACTTTCATACTCTGAATCTCCACAAGATATTTTTTCAAGTTACTCAAGCAATTTTCTTCAACCTTGAAGCCTGAAAGGAATTTTTTTCTCCTGTCTCATTTTTGTTCTAATTTCACACTTTTTATTATACTAACATATTCTTTTTTCTTTTCCTTTTATCCTCCACTAGTAAGTTACTGATTCATTTTATTCTCAATTGTCTGCTCTCTTCTCAGCGTCCTGCCTTGACCCACAGGTTGTATTTTATAATGTACTACATATATTTACTTTATCTCACTCTAATGATCTCCTGCATTGTATGTTTGCATTCCTGGTAGAAATTATGATGCATTACCTGAAATTATGGCATTGTCCAAGATTTTTTTTCTAACTTCCTCTGAGCTAATTCTTCTAAAATTAATTAAAAAGAAATTGCCCTCCTCATAATCCATGAACTGATCATGTCAAAACCTGATAAAAGTAGGAAGGTGAGACTTTAGGTTTAGATTGTGATGGAGTTGGTTTTCTTTGTGGCAGTCATTATGATGTTGTATTAGTCTAGTGACCAAAGCAGTGTTGAAGACACAGGGATGTTTTTGCTAATCCTGAGCAGTAATTCAGCTTTTCATGCCGCCCTGACAGCAAGTAGGCTGGGAGTACACAAGGAGTTGCAGAGCACAGCTGGGACAGCTGACTTCACCTGACCAAATGGATATTTCATACTGTAGTGGTTTGACACTGGCTGGAGGCAGGTACCCACTGTCTCATTCCCCTCTGCAAACGGACAGAGGAGAGAAAATATAACAAAGGGTTTCATGAACTGAGATAAGGGTCGTAAGAGATCGCTTACTGATCACTGGCATGGGCAAACTAGATGCCAAGTGGGAATTAATTGCATTTAGTACTAACAGGATCAGAGCTTAAGAGTGAGAAGTAAATTAAATCTTAAAGACACCTTTACTCCACTCTTCTCCTTCCAAGTTCTACTTCCGTCCCCACAGTGGTACAGGAAGACGGGAATAGGGGTTACAGGTCAGTTGTTGTTTCTGCCACTGCTCAGAGAGAGGAGTCCTTCCCTGCATCCTGTGGGGTCCTTCCCACAGGAGACAGCCCTTCATTAACTGCTCCAGCGTTAGTCCATCCCATGGGCAAGTTCTTCAGACACTGCTGCCACATGGATGACTTCCCCACAGGGTGCAGTCCTTCAGACACAGAATGCTCCAGTGTGGGTCCCCCATAGGCTTCAAGTCCTACCAGGAAATCGTGCTCCAACATGGTCTCCTCTCACCATGGGTCAGCAGATCCCTGCCATGACTCTGCTCCAACATGGGCCTCCCATGGCGTCACAGACTCCTTACTGCATCCACCTGGACTGGTGTGGGCTCCTCCATGGGCTTCAGGTGGATCTCTGCACTCCTGTGGTCCTCCATATTGTGCAAGGCCACAGCTGCTTCACCATGGTCTTCACCACAGGCTGAAGGGGCACCTCAGTTCTGGTGTCTGGAGAACCTTCTGCCCCTCCTTCTGCACTGATCTTGGCGTCCGCATGGCTGTTCACATGTTCTCACTCTCCTCTTCTCTGGCTCCCATCTTTACCTACACCTTAACTTTTTTCTAACCTTCTTAAATATGTTATCACAGAGGTGTCACTTTTATTCCTGATTGGCCAGGCCTCGGCCAGCAGTGGATCTGACCTGGAGCTGGCTGGCAGTGACTCCACTGGACATGTGTGAGGCTTCCAGCAGCTTCTCAAAGAAACCTCCCCTCTACTCCTCCCCCCTCTCCTGCTACCAAACCCTGGCTTCACAAAACCCAATACACATATGATATCCCACCATATTCAGCAATAATACCTGGGAGAAAAAGAGAAGGTTGAGAATTATAGCTTTTGTCTTCTCAAGTAACCATTACACATGATAAATCCATGTTTTCAGGAAATGGCTGAATACCTACCTGCCTATGGGAAGTAATGAATGGGTTCCTGGTTTTGCCTTGCTTGAGAGCAGAGGTTTGCTTCACCTATTAAACTATCTTTATCTCAATTCACAACTTTTCTTCTTGTACTTTGTCAATTCTCTCCCTCATTCTATGGGGGAAGAGCAAAAGAGCAGCGGTAGGCGTATCTGTCTACCAAGGCTAACTCATAACAAGAAATAAAGGAGAGGCAGTTCACCACCTTTACATCCTTGATTAATATTCTCACAAAATTATTTTTATTTCTACTCATTTTATTGTGGATATGGATTTTCTATGTGAATTGGAGAGCAAAACAAACGTCTAAAAATTTGGTGACTTCTTTAAAATATATTTTAAGCTACAGACAAAATGAAGGTTTAAGAAAAAGGCTGAAAATCTGGAGGAATGTGGAATCAGGAGTTATTGCTTGCTTTTTGGTGATCAGGAGACTACAGGGCAGACTAAGACACTACAGAGGCTGGAGTCCTGCATAATCAGTATAGAAGTTTACAACAGACCTAAGAGTTACTTCCATTTATACGCAGTTGTTCTGCAGATTCTGTCTAAGTTCTTTCGTGAAAGACTACATGAAGGAGAATTTAAGGCAGAGGAGGAAAAGAAGAGGATAAATGCAGTCTCAAAGGAAAAACTAATACATTTCAGCCCTTTATGAGAGATCAGTGGTATTAAATTATTAACATGATGAAAGGTTAAAGAGCATCTGTTTCTGCCTACAGTCCCTGGTCCAATGGGCCCTGGTCCAATGGTGGTCTTCCAGTTCACTTCACTTGCGTTTAGATTTGCTTTGTCCACTACAGCTGCATCATTCACAATAGTCTCCAATGGAAAAAATTAAGTAATTTCTCACAATGCACTTTAGATGAAGGCTTGGGTCCATTTCCACTACAGTGAGCAAATGTTAGATGTACAGTTTCTATTAACAATAGAGAGAAATCTGTGCTTAATTCCCAATGCATGTGTTTGCCTTTTTGCTGTGGTTTTAAACTCAGTCATTTCTTCAAACAGGGCAACAAATAAAAATAAACAAAACACAAATACCCTTCCTAAATATAATTTTTTTTCTTTGTCACCTGGCCTAAAAA
>WEKX01008719.1:0-57311 GCA_013390025.1 Pitta sordida
TGAGACTGGAGGTTCTGATTCTCTTAACTCACAGCGACCTCCTCTTCACCAAACCACAGCCACTTTTCAGGTGATCCCGAAACTTAGAAAATTTTGCTCCTCAATAGAAAAAGACGAAGCAAATCCCAAGGACTCACGCTTTTACAGATTGCTGGCTGCCTCTTCTAATACAAGTGGGGGGAATCTGGGTATGTTGGAGTAAGTACAAGACAAAAAGAAGGTCCTTAAGATACTCCTGGAGCAATACAGGACATACTCCTCCAAAAACCAGAGGGATGGACACTGTATTTTCAGGACGTTACTGCTCAAAAAAGGGTTAATACATTAGCCCAACACTGGCAGTTGCTAAACAGCAGAACTGTCCAAAGACACTCCATGACATAGTGAAGGAAGGTGTGCCACAAAGAGGAGAAGGTTTAAAAAGAACATGAAAGAGGTTTCACATACCTCCGGTCGTTTCTCCTCCTTCTGAACAGTTTTTTGGTGTGTGCGATTTCAGCTTCATGAGGCAACGGATGGTAACCCTGTAAAACAGAGGGAAGAGCAGTGATCAGATCCAGGAAATGTCAAAAGAGACACCAAAGTGGAAGAGGTCAGAGTGGGACAGAGCAGTTCACCCAGCATGTGAGTGTGGGAGAAGAAATAGCTCCCATCCCAACACCCTTATGACACCCCAGACCCTACAAAAGGAGGCCTGAAAATCCACAGACTTCTTGTACCCTGTCAGCACCTTCAAGGAGCAGGGAATAAAGTTACCTGCAACTTCTGTATGGGAGAAACCACAAAGGGATTGTGTATGTAACTTCACATATGACACTGGTGCACCTAAGCCATCCACTTTTCCTGGGCTGTTTCCTCTGGACTATCATGAACACCTTGCTGAGCCTGCCCACTATAAACAAGTCAACCCTGTGGAAAGGACAGGTGGCATCCACCTTACTGGAAAACAGGTGAGATGACAAGGATGTCAAATGGTGCACAAAAGTCCAAGCTGAAGGAAGGTGTATTTAGATTAGATACTAGGAAGGAATTCTTTACCAGGAATTCAGAAGAAACTCTTTACCATAAGGGTGGTGAGCCACTGAAACATTTTGCCCAGAGAGGCTATGGACTCTTCATCCCTGGAAGAGTTCCAGGCCAGGCTGTGTGGGGTTCTGAATAACCTGGTCCATGGAAGGTGTCCTTGCCTATGACAGGGAGGTTGGAATGAGATGATCTTTCCAGCCCCTCCCAAGGCAAGCCACTGTAGGATTCTGATTCCAAGCCAAGGCAATGGAAGAGCAGTGTGTAACTCCAGCTGCTGCCTTTCCAGTGCCCTCTTTCAGCTGAAGTTACTGACTGACGTCATATGTTCAGCTGTTAAGGTGGTGATGTTATTTACCATCCTACTATGGGCACAATGAGCCTTAGTTAATGCTCGCAGAGAGCTCTGAGGTTCCCAGATGAAAGGCCCTACACCAGTGTAAAGTATTATTTATTTTCCAGGGACCACAGACCTGTCATAACCATAATGAATTTTATTTATGCAGTACTGTACTTCCCCGGCTGGCAATAAAAGCCCCGTAAAAGTTGCTCCTTTTATTTCCATCTCAATCTATCCCTGCCTGCTGCTCCAGCCACTGCTGATGAATCATCACATGTGAGGGGTCATGAGGGAACAGCCTGGGCAAAGGCAAGGGCTGTGTGGGGATGTGTATCATTGAGCAGCAGCTTTGTGACATTGGCATGACAACATAACACACTGAGTTCAGAAAAAGGTCCCTCTGTATTTGCATGAAGAGCCTTTAAAAATGACAGTTAATTTTCATAGTGGTTACTGAGATAATAATATTTTGAGTTTCTCTGGTGGAAGATGCGAAGGAGGAGAAAGGTTGCTGGGGATGATAATGAATTTAGGTGAGAAGGCATCACCGAGTTCAAAAGCAGCAGGGTTTATTGTGATCAACCATCCTGACCATCTTCAAGGAGCCTGGAGAAACTGCCACTGCAGCGACCCTACAGCTCCCACAGCAGCTCAAGCCTTCCCCTTTGGAGACTTTTGCTCCTTAAGGCTTCAAGAAATAAAGAACTCATCAAGTCAAAACACAAAGCTATTAGAAAACGTCCGAAGGAAGGCCATGACCATGATGAATAGTCTAGAGGGTTGCTCATACTGAACCTTCTTTATTTCTGAGGGCTGTGGTTTGAATCTTCCTCATCACTTATTTTCTCAATCATTCATTTTCACTGAATGTACAGGAGGAGCTTAACATCTCAAAGATCTCTGTTCCTCTGAAAAAATAACTTGGAATTGGCCAATGGACACCAAACTAAATGAGAAAAGGAAGGGAAGGAGGAGACACACACAGCTCAATCAAAACAGCTGTGCTAGTTTAGGAAATGAGGCTAAAAATAATACAATAATCAGTGAGGCTGCTCCTAAATACTGAACTACCACAACAGGCTAAAGCTTGGGATGGTTTTAAGAATTTAAGCTGCATTGCAAACACATGTGCAAATACAATCACCTTGGAAAAATGAAACTATCTCTGCAGAACACAAGGACCAATTTCCTCTGGTGAAGCCTTCATTAAAGTCTCTGCTCTTTCCAATTAGAAACGTTGTATACAGTGGTGCATTCCCACATGTCCTCCTTGCAGAGAATCCCTGTGCTTCCTCAGACCTCTACCCACTAGCTGCTGACATCAATGGGATGAGAGACCAATTAATTACATGAGAATAAGATCCTAATCCAAGGAGCACTCCTGGACCCTGCTTGTGCCTGAACAGGGGAGAACTTTGTCTCCCCATCAGGAAAATCAAATATCTCAGTTTTCCAGCAGAGCAGTTCCCTTCCTTAGTCCTGGTCATGAGACAATGTTTTGGGAAAAAACAGTCACCGATCTCTACTCTTGTCTATTTTGGTGCCTAAACAGAGCTAAATTTGGAAGGGAGAAGAGTTAACTTTTTTTCTGTGCAGTGAGCTGATGTAAAAGGAAATATCAGCGACTTGCAAGGAGGGTGGAGTGGTCAGACAAGACCAAAGGTGATAGGTGGGTGAGGACAGGCTGGAATCCCAAGGGAACAGTGAGAGCTTTGATAACATGGCTCTGTCTCGAGGCTGCTGAATATTTCCAAAGGGAAAAGTCTCACGAGGCAGAATAACCTGCTCTGCTCTGGAGTGGGTCTACAAGACTGGGATGATTTTCACTCTTGCTTGGGCCACAGACACCATCAAACTCAGGTGCTCTTGTTTTTCACAAGCAGATTTGCAACTCCTCAGTGGGTGGGAAAATCACATTTGGGTTGTTTCCCACATGCACTTTATTTTTGTATTTATTCACAGGTGGCTGGAGGAGAAGGTAACAAACCAGTAAATCAGTGCTGCCAGTTCTGAGAGTGAGTGGTGTGGGAAAAGCAAAGCACAAGGAGCCCATGGTCACAGGAAGCATCATTAATAGGGGTAATTTTCAATTTCGGAGCTAAACACTCTGTGGTTTACATGGTGGGAAGTTTGGAGCAGAACCTGAGATGTCCATGGGACTTCTAGTGCATGTATGTTCCAATTTAAATCATAAACATAAAATAAAGGCCAAAAGCTCTGGAAAAGAAGAGTTGTTCAGGAATGGTCTGCTCTCTGGGCCTGTTTCAGAGAGATCAGTTTTGCTGTGAGATCCATACACATTGTTAGATTATTTTGTGGAAAGCAACTCTTGGAGAAGGTGATGTCTGGCAAGTTCAGGTGACTGCCATACATCCAGCCACCACTTACCAAGGGAAGTCTTTCATCTACTGGAAATGCTGCAAGTACAGGTCAGAGGGAGTAGGTTTGAAGTCCACATGCACTTGTTTTGTGCTTTACCTTCCTAATGGAGGTGTCTGTGCAACCTTCAGCCCTGTCCATCTGCCTGTGGGAATCCAGAAAGCCTGATGCGGCCTCTCTGCGGCCCCAGACCCATTTACATCAAAGTTTAATGAAAGAACAAATAAAAAGCTTTCAAGATCTTGTTGGCAACCTGCAGCAACTCAAGAGCCTCCACCTCTTCCTCCACTGATACATGCCTCTCCCCAGCAACATCCCCCTGCTGATCCCATCTCAGCCAGGTAACCTGCAGGATAATGGTTTGGAAGTGACACAGGGATGAGGAGCAGGAACAGAGGAAGGAAATTAAAAGGCACTTTGCTATAGTTTTTCTCATGCCTCCTATTCAGCAGCAGTATCTGAAGAAGTTGGAGAAGATCACAGCTTTGCCTCTTACTGGCGATGGCAAATTGGTAGAATTCTAGAATTATTTAATGATTTGGGCTGGAAGGGACCTTAAAAACCAGAAGAGGANAGTTCCAGCCCCCCTGCCAGGGATGGAGCAGCCACAGCTTCTCTGGGACACTCTCACCACCCTCACAGGGAAGAATTCCTTCCCAATCTCCCATCTCTTCCTGCCCTCTGGCAGTGGGAAGCCATTCCCTGGGTCCTGTCCCTCCATCCCTTGTCCCAAGTCCCTCTCCAGCTCTCCTAGAGCCCCTTTAGGGCTAGAGGTTTAGGTTCATTGCCTCATGTTCGTGGTCTTCATGTCTAACACAGCCTGACTTGAAGATGTGAAACACCCCAGAAAGAAACTCTCTTCACTCACACAAACTTAATTCAGTCTCTTCCATAGATATTCCCAGCCTGTGATGATCAAATGGGTGAAGATGCCTGAATAAGAAACAGCAACACTAAAACCCTGAGTGTGAGCAAAAGGTGGACAAAAGCCACTGGATTGATACAAATCATGCTTGGGTGACGAGAGAAGCAAAAAAAATTACCTGAACCCTCCCACAGGATCAGTCTGCACAAGCTTTATCTGAAGAACCTTTTGTGCCCTCAAGAAACACCCGCCCTTGCTTATCTTAAACAAATGGTTGCAGAAGGCCTGAACTCAATAATCAAGTTATTAGGCCCGAGGTAAGAGCTGGGAGTTTCGCTCAGTTTTATTGCACACAAAGTTCAGGGTGGGATTTATTTTCTGGGGGAGTGGGAAGGGTGAGGCAGGACTGGGATCACGGCAGCCCCGAAGACACCCCATCTGCCTGTGCAAAGACAACAACAGAAATACCAAGGCTGCAGGGAGTGTAGAAACATAAATATGTTGTGGTTCCAGAAATGATCAGCAGAAACCAACCAAGTGAATTGCAACACCCCAAGATACAGCTTTCATCTGCCCAGAGGATAGATTATCCATGGCAGGGAAAGTTTGGGCAGCACAGAGCTGCAGGTGTGCTTAACTTCTCTTGCGCCAGTTCCACAGTCCTGGGGTCTATGGGGTTGAATGTGCCAATATGCAGCACAACAACCCCAGTCATCTCACTGCACGAGTAACACTTCCCCACTGGCAGCACCTCTATCCACTCAAGGCCTGCATTTCTAGTGGAGGTGATTTTAGTGGAAGGTGTTCCTGCCCATGGCAGGGGGGTTGGAATGTGATGAGCTTTAAGGTCTGTTTCAACCCAAACCTTCCCGTGATTCTATGATTTAACGACAATATCAACATCTGCAAGTCCTGGGGGGCACTTCCAGCAGAGCTATCTCCTTAAAGGCCACTTGTCTCTTCCCCTTCCAGGAATTCTCACGGATAGTTGGTCAGTCACCAACTATCCTCTCTCACACGAGGGGAATTTTTTACCTCTTGAAAGGAGAGAGGCAGAAACCACAGCCTTGACCTGGTCTGGAGGCCATAGAAGGACACCAAAAACACTGCCAGGAAGACACATGGAAATTATTTCCTCTCTGTTAAAACCTAAGTGATAAATCTGTTCCTTCAAATTGCAAGCTATTCATTTTTTCCTGGAAGCTGCTTACAGTAAGAGTTGCTTCTGAATAAGGAAGCAGTTGGTGCTCAACATCCACGGAATAGAAAGTGCAGTAATTTCACAAAACACCCCTCACACAAGATAAAAGGCAGGTAATCCTTTACGCCATTTGATGGTTGTGGCTCTGACATCCTTTCTCACCCACAACAAAGCACACATGGGTCCTGAGGGCACTTTCTTCAACCTCAGTCATTGAAGCCAGGGTTAAAGTAAACTACAAGACTGACAAAGAGGAATTAGTTCCAGTCATTCAGGAGCAGGCAAAGGAGCAAAACATTTCCAGCTTTGCCACTTGCAAGTCTCACAGAGGAGAAAGGGTGTTCCATGGAAACTTGATAGTGGGATGTGCTCATCTGATCAATCATGGCATGGTGCAATATGCCTCTAAGAGGAGTTCACAATGCTCTCAGGCACATGGTGGGATTGTTGCGGTGTCCTGTGCAGGGCCAGGAGTTAGACTCGATGATCATTGTGACGTTTTATGATTCAAAGCCATTCCATGGAAGATGTCCCAGTTTGGAGGATTTCATGATTAACTGCATCCTTGTGGAGTACACCATAAAGCATGGATTGCCAGCAAAGGCTGAATGCATAGCTGCAGCACATGTACCTCAGTGATGAGCACCTTGGAGGGGACTCTTTCCAAAACAAGGGTGGGAGCACAAAGGAGCAATGGCTGTGACTGTGATCAGGACTTTCTTTAGTAGTCATTAAAAACGCCAGCACTATTCCCTACAGGGCTCTGTCTTCCCAAGGACACAACCTCCTGTACTCCCTCCTGCTGTTAATGCTGGTGAACATGGTTCCTCTCACAGAATGATGGGTGTTCTCATGAGTCACAGACTCTACACATGCAGTCCTAGACCCAAAGAATTATCATTTTGACCCTTATTTTCCCATCATAATTGGTCCCTGGCATACAGCAGACACACAGCTAGAGGGAAGACAGCATTGAAGATGGCATTAAATACTTGGTAGCAGCTCAGCTGTCCCACCTCATCCCTCTGCAGGCAGCTCTGGGCTGACACAAAAGACACAGAGAATGGCAGAAAATCCCAGCATGAAACTCCCTGTGCAGGGTCAAGGATGCA
This sequence comes from Pitta sordida, assembly GCA_013390025.1. Taxonomy (NCBI): domain Eukaryota; kingdom Metazoa; phylum Chordata; class Aves; order Passeriformes; family Pittidae; genus Pitta; species Pitta sordida. The sequence continues at coordinate 6,921 of WEKX01008719.1, forward strand.
AATGCAATTAAAGCATTAGAATAATTAGACAAAGCATCCCAAGTGAAACATAACCTGAACCTTTCTCAATGCCTTCTGCTGATTACTCACAGCGAGTTTTCCCGAGTCTATTTTTAACTCTAGGCCCCTAAGATCCTGAATTATACATAATTCAGAGATAATAAAACTTTAAAAACTAGGACAAAGTCTCCTAGGAGGAACTACCTCTGCGAACACACACGTACACTTCGGCACAACCAGGATGGGCAGGAAGAAAAGCCCAACCAGTGCCACCAAGGCCCAGCTAAGCCACAGAGATGGGAACAGGCTGGAGACTGCTGCATTGAGACAGGGTGCTCCAGACACGCCACCACAGACACACGGTGCCATAGGAAGAGTATAAATAACAGACAAAAGAAATCCCCTTTTGTTACCAGAATCCGCAAATCCCAAATCAGTTACAAGCCGACTTAGGAAATGGAGTTTTTCCCATGTTATAGCAAAATGGGAACAATACTTTGCGAGTGGAAGTAACTCTAATTGTTTTAACTGATGTTATTTTAGTGTTGTTTAGGTTTATTGTTTATTTGTATGTATTTCCTCTACCCTGGTCAGGCTTAAAAACAAACTGTACTGTCAGCAGTAAAGCATCCCATCCATAAATAAATACATTTATCCAGTAAGTGTAGATGTAACTACACCATTGCTTGGAGTCCTTGAATGCAGAATATTTAAAGAACCACTAAAATAAACTGTGTTGATGACCTGGGTTTACTTTTCTCTGGAAAAGGTAGCCTTTTCCTGCTAATATTGGGAATAAACACTGCCCACATCACCTGCAACCAGGAGGCACCAAACATGTTGTTTGTTTTGCAGTCTGTACAGGTAGCCCAAGCTCATCCTGAGAAAGGGCTGCACTACTCTGAAAAGCTCTCCCTACATTTTCCTTGGTGGGCGGGGGGTGAGGGAGGAACTGTTTTAGCTGGCCTTAAAAATCTTACGAGGTTGATACGGGAATATTTATAACCCAAGCTGTTTCAGTCCCTCTAGGACCTCACATTCCTTTAAAAGATACTATTTCTCTATATTTTTCATGATTCTCAGCCTGGTTTTCCCAAGTCCAAAGTCCCTTGCCCCTTTCAACATCTACCACCCTCACCTGGGCACCTCAATGTGCTGTTTGACCACCACCTCCAGCTGAGACGAAGCAGGCAGGTGAGATGGCAGGAGATGGCAGATTCCTTCTTTCACCATCCACCCTGAGTACCTCCCCCTTGCTCACTGCGGTGGATGGAGTCACAAGGAAGAGATCCACAGGCAGAACAGGGACCTACTTGATTAGTTTTTAAGGTGACCCATAAACAGACTTCAGGGAGTTTGGGACCAGAGTCCAGGTAGCCTTTAAGCTATTGAACCTCCTTGTGCAATCCCCGGTGTTGGGAACAGACTCCTGTGGCAAGGTGTGCTCAAATCTCATCACCACTTCCAGCAGGTGTTAAGGCCTTTACTCAACTATATTTTCATTTCATTCTCACTACTAATGAAAGACTGGGTTTTCCATGTCCATCTCTGCAATCCCCTGGAACCAGGCCTCCAAAAATCTTCTTCTCATGAGTGGACTTTCAGCCCACAGGAGCTCCAGATCATCCCAGCTCCCAGGAGCTGGATAAACCCCTTATTTCCAGAGTGACAACTTCACAACCTTACACACAAGAGGTGGCTTCTTTCTCCTTTCAACATGGGCAGACCCAGAGGCACTAGGAGAACTTTATCCCTGCTCAGCCTTTGGTACTTTCCGTTGGATGCCTTCCAAGTGCATGAACTTTTTCAACACCCTCAGATCACAGGCAGTAGTTAATAATTCAACGAGCAGTCTTTACCATAGTCCATATCACTGCGATCCACACACTGTGCTGCCACAGCAAAAGGGAACTTTGGCATCGATTTGAACAAGGTCCTGGTGGGAGCAGCCCCTCTTAGTTCACCACTGCACCATTCCCACAGGCCTTTATCACTGAAGCATGGTCCTTTCCTTCTCCAAGTCCCTTGTATTGTGATGGAAACACCTTAATACAACAGATATTTCTGTTTGCAGTTGGCTGAAGCCAGAGCCAACACACTTTCCACAGGACTACACCACACAGAAATGTCTTCTCTCCTCTCTGAAGTCACTGCTCAGCCTATTTCAGCCTAGAGACAGCAAGTGAACATCCAATGTCTCAGTCACCCCAGCCTGGAAAATACCCCAAATATGCAAAAGAGAGTTTAATTCTATCGAAGCCTTATTCTTCACCTTGAAAAGTCCCATTCCTCCATGGGAATGTGAGCAGTGCAACAAAAGGATTTGGCTTTCTCCCTGCCAGCTTACTGGCAGTTTTCACCTGGGTAGAAGAAACTGCTTCTGGAGCACCTGTCTGATCCCTCCCAGGATTTTCACTTTATGCATCTAGGATCTAAGATTCCTCCTGTTGTCATGGATATTAATGCAGGGGAAAGCACAGAAAACATGATGCACTTGCCACAGAGCATCAATCACATCACCCTATATATTAATTATGCTGGTGGTTTTTCACTGACGTTTTTTGCAGACCTCTGAGAGCCACAGGATACTCTCAACATTGAAACAAGGATGAGTAAGAAAAGCATGTTTTTATCTGCTTTACAGCAGTGACCATCAGGAAATGTATCTGGCAAAAAAAAAAAAAAAAAAATCCTGAAAAAGTCTTCTACCCAAAGTTTCTACTGGACAGGCATCAAGCTGGCCATAGCTATTCTCCTGTGTCTTCCAAAGGCTGAACCTCAACCCTGGTAACTCCAATGACAGTGGCATTATTCAAACATCAGCTTTCCTGTCAGAGAAAGCACAAAGTCAAGTTACAGCTGCCTTTGTAATGACTGCCAGGTGCTGGGTGAAGCCTCTTCAATTTGTTTCATGCTGGTCATGAGGATGCACCTTCATGTGTTTCATCAGAACCAAGCAGTGACAAAAAAGATTACACTGAGATTGGATACGATGAAAAAATCCTTCACAGAAAGGATTGTCCAGCCTTAAACAGGCTTCCAGGGAGGTAGTGGAGTCCTCATCGCCAAAGGAATTTAAAAGACCTGTCTGTAGATGTGGCATTTGGTGACATGGTGGGCTTGGCAATGCTGAGGGAACATTTGGACTCAATGATCTTAGAAGTCTTTTCCAACCTAAGGAATTCTATGATTCTAGAATAATCAGCACCCAAACTGAACAAACAACAACTCCTCGATGTATTTTTATGTGTGAAGCAACCAGTGCCAAAGATTTTCCTTACTAGGATATCTTGGGTCACACTGCAACTCCTCATTACAGCTTTTTCACCTGCTATCTAGTCTCCTTGATGCCCTCGCTGGCTGGCAGGATCGGGCCTATGTTCAGCTGCAGAAGCTGGAGAAAGTCTGAGACAGTGGCCACGATGTGCAATGAGCAGAAAGGGGCACTGCAGGAAAACTGCAGATGCGCTTCATTGTGATCAGCCCAGAAGTGGACATCAGACTGCTTGATACCAGAGAGATGGTAAGCTTGGCAATCAGCACATTCTCCATGTCCATCCAGCTGGCTCCCTTCTCTGCCCAAGACTCCTGACTATCACCACCAGCACCACCCCCAAAAGCATCCCACAGATGTTTATGCCTTCACAGGGGCTCTGAAGTCACACAGGGACCCTACAGCAGCCCCAGGATGCAAAAGGAGATCTCCCAAGCTACACTCCATGCTCACCTGGGTAGCTCTCCTGTGGCCTTAAATTAGGTGTACAAGTATATCACTGAAAGCGGTTTTATACATCCTTACTGACATTCTCACATACTTGCAGGAGGGTAGATTTAGATTAGAGGTTAGGAAGAAATTCTTCCCTGTGAGGGTGGTGAGGCCTTGGCACGGTTGCCCAGAGAAGCTGTGGCTGCCCCATCCCTGGAAGTGTCTAAGGCCGGGTTGGATGGGGCTTGGAGCAACCTGGGATAGTGGCAGGTGTCCCTGGCTATGGCAGGGGGGTTGAACAACCCAAACCACTCTATGATTCCACCTTATGTACTGCTCTTTGCCCACTTCACATACACCCACATACAGGATGCTACAGGCACATGGGGCTCTTCTTCCCACCTGCATCATTGCTGGTGTCAGAGACAACCCAGCCTCTCTTAATCCTGCCCTTCCCAAAACCAAGTCATCAGACATCTGCAACTCTGCTTGGCAGCCACGGGCTTTCTGTCCTTATCACTGCCAGAAATTATTTATTTAACATCCATGGCCCTCCGCCAGCAGGAGCACGGCACGAGGAGCAGAACTGTCTCCTCTGCTCCTCCGGCAAACCAAAGCAACGAAAGCAAGGCTTTTCCTCAAAAAAAAAACAAACCCAAAAAACAACAAACCCCCAAAAATTCCCACCAGCTAAGAGAAGCTGGAGGTTAATATAAATTCCACGGGTTTGAGGGGGAAACGGAGCTGCATTCAACGACTCGATGGCTAACCAGGCTTCCTTCGTCTGGCAACTGCCCGCTCCCCCGGTAGAGTTATTGAGGAAGTTAGACGAGTGTTCTATTTGTTCCAGCTGCAGATTTCCCTTAAACTCTGGTACTGGTGTTTTCAAAAAACACAGACCTTGTTTTCTGTTGGTGGCTTTTCATTTTCGTGTGTGCCATGGCTACAGTTATTAGCTTTAAGTGTTGTCATTTGTAGATTAAAAATAAAGAAAAAAAAACCCCTGTTGCCATTCTAAGAAGTGCAGGCTGGATGAGCAAAACGGGGGATTAAAACGAGGCTTTCAGGAATTAGCTTGGAACAGGAAAGAAGAAGATAAAGGCATTATAAAAGCTTGTGCTAATACAGGAGTCCTTTTTGTTGTGTTAATGCAGTCACACAAATTCCTATGAAGATTTATTAGTCAGGTCATAAAATCTGCTCTCCTTCCTCTTATGATGATAAAATCAAGATTATTTTCCTCCACCAACATGTTCCTTTATCTCCATTAAGAGGAAAAACATTACATATTTTTTCAAGACTGTGTCTGTGGTGCACAGAAAGCTACAGGTGAACCTGATGCCTTCAGAATGGAGAAATACAGATGCTGAAATTCAGGTATATCTGTTTAGAGACTACACTGTATGGATGCTCTCTGTAAGGTGAGCACAGCCTCAGGTCCATGCTACCCAATGCTGAATAACTGGATGGAGCTGGGATATGCACCACCATCTGCTTCCATCATTCCAGACCTGCTCTGACACCCTCTGTCCCACAGAACTTCAGTCCAGTAAAGCATTTACTTTATGTGAATCTGCTACTAAGTCTGCTATTTGCCTTGGCCCACAGCCAGGCAAGCACTTAGGCACATGCTTAAAGTTAAGCACAAGAGTAAACAGATTGAAGGTGGGGCGCGGGACGGACACGACTACTTAAAATTAAGCACATATTTCAAGGATTTTCTGGATAAGGGCCTTAACCCGGGTGTGCAGCGTTTAACTGGGATGATTCCCAGCTGATTAGCTCCCCCTTTTCCCTGAACACCCCTTCATCGGGCCAAGCAACAAATGGTTTCTGTTTTGCCACCACGCTAAAGGCCCGGCTTTAGAGAAACATTGTCAAACGTCCAGGCAAAGCATGTCTTTCTTTAATTATACCTGCCTGTGAAATACCTTCCAGAAATCCCCATCCAAACAAAGCCTCAGGAAAGGAAATAACGGAAATTCTTGATGGTTTCCACAGGGGAAGCGATCCAAACCAGTGAGATGAGGCGCACATAAGATGAGGCTGATGACTGCTCCTACTGTACACAACTCTCAGCCCAGAGACACTCCTCAAAGCTCCAGCAGAAACCCCCAGCTACCCTAGTCCCCATCCCTCAGGGAAGGAGTCTCCTTGGACCTGCCCCTTGGATGTGTCTTCCTGCACATGTTAAGATCTGAAAAGCTGTTTTGGTGGACGCTTCTGGTGAAAGAAGAGAGATGTGGCAACATAAAATCCATGAAACTACTTCGTAGTAAAACGCAGCATCCACTGAGGGATCTTGCAAGATGCCAAATAGTTTCTAAAGAGCGGAAAGTAACTTTTTTGTTGGTTTTTGGTTTTAGTTTTTGCCTTGCATGCCCTTTCATATGAGCTTTTAAACTTCAACTGCATCTACCCATGCTAGGACCTTGCTGGTTTTGGGTACGTGGGAAGGACTGGCAGAGTGAAAGTTCTCTCAGTACAGAAGCAACCACTCCAAACAGGCATCACACTCAAGTCTTGGAAGACATGGACAAAACAGCCAAGTAAGAAGATTAGAAACCTGAAGAGAAAGATGGAGCTTTTCTGTGGATTTGTTCAGAAAGAGGACTGCTTTCATCAAGGAGCAGTAACTTGCCTAGACTTGACAATGGTCTCATGGAACATCATAAAGTCCCACTCCCATCCTTTACCTGTCCCCATCCAACTCACTTCTAATCATCCTCTCTTGCATTAGTCTCTGCTCCTGAACAGTCAGTCCTCTCCACCAGGGCCTTAACGTTGGATTTACCTCTGCTAAACATATCAAAATCACCAAATAACCTGTGAAGGATACATGGATTACTTCACCAAACTTCAAACCACTCTAGGTGACAAATAAATCATCAATTTTCACTGCAACACATCCAGACAGACTTCTGCACTGCCACAATACCTTCCTTTTGACCCAATTTCATGCCAAGAAAGCTATCTTACACCTCCTGGAAGAGAAGCACAGCCACCAAATGCTGCACTGCAGCCTTACCCTTCCTCAACCAGCAACTCTCAGAAGTTGACGGGTTGCAGAATAAATTCCAGTCCTGCCTTGTATGCAAATTGCATCATAGAAAGACATGGCAAGTTGAAACCAAACAAGGCAGTTTTCTTCTCCTTCAGAGAGCAATGACAGGACGGTCAAGTAGTCACAGAGCTCCACCTCTAATGCAGCACATTCCCGGCCTCAGGTACACCTGCAACCTTTGGAGCTACTTGCACTCTGTTTCTGTGGCCTCAGTGACCATGGGCAGCTGGGTACTACAGTGAGTCCTCCCTATATCGCGACTTCTCCTTCACGACCTCGCCCATTTGCGAATCAATTCTTTCGCAGTCCGACTTCCNGGAACAGCAGCAAAGGAGCTCTGTCTTGGAAGTCTGTCTACTTCACCTGCCCTTCACCAGTGTCAACATAGTCCATGTAATTATCATTTACTACTCTGTTTGGAACCAGCACCAAAATCCTGTCTGCAGGGATCAGAGAGCACTAGGAGGAAAACAACAAACTACCAAGGCTCAAAGAACCTGCAGCTTACTTGCTTTTACCTTCAAACACCTTTGTGAAGAAGAAAAGATGTTAAGTAAAATTGCCTAAGCACTTACAAATTGAACGACAGTCAGTTTTCCGTCCAACTAGAAGACCTCATAATGTGTGTAATCCCCATACCATGACACTGCAAGAAGTGCTGGGGGGGAGATTCAGAATTCCTGGCCATGACAGTTACAGACTCACAGAATTATGGAATATGCTGAGTTGGAAGAGACACACAAGGATCATTGAGTCCAGCTCCTGGTCCTGCACAGGCCCATCCTCAAAAGTCACCCCATGGGCTTGAGAGGATCATCACAACCCTCCTGGAGCTCTGGCAGCCTTTGGGCTGTGCCCACTGCCCTGGGGAACCTGTTTCAGTGTCCAGTCACCCTCCAGGTGGAGAATCTGTTTCTAATACCCAACCTAAACCTCCCCTGACATAACCACACCTTTCCCTTAGGATTTCAGGCAAGACATGGGACAACACTCCACTATCTCCATTGCCAAGGGTTCTGCTCTCTGACAGTTTTTCAGGACCATGTCTGGTCTTGCTTCAACTCTTGGAGCATTTGCAGAAGAAGAGGAGTTTCCACCCACCCACACTGATGATGCAGATGAGGCAAAAGAGGAGCTGCCGTTGTGCTCCTTGGATCATGTCAGGTCGCACGTACGTTTGAAGTTGGCCACCCAGTCCTCTGCAGCCAGGAGCAATCTCATAACGGCTACTTCCTCCACTGCTCACAGAGCTGATCTTCAGGAAAGCTCTGTAGTGCGAGGAAATCCTGGCCATCCCCACCAGAGTGTTATCGACACAGCAAGGAGATAATAACGACAGGAACCGCCTTACGGCAAAATCACCATCATGATTCATGCGACTGCATGGTGCCAAAGTCCAGCAAGCTGGGACACGGTGACAGGAGGTCATACATGCTATTAGCTGGTGATTGTGTTAAAAAAAAAAAAAAAAAGGAAAAAAAAAAGGTGAGTTCCTACTACTTGATGAGCATCATCCACTCTCCCTCTGGGAAATGCATCATTTCTTCAGTGCATGACACAGCTTACTGCGTTGAACTCAATTTCTCTTAGAAGGCCACAGGTCCCACCTTCTTTGGGAGGGTAAGTGGTGTCTAGCCTGGCAGACACGACCTGGAAAGAGAATCACCAGTCCTGGTGGCACAACCTAGCAAGCTTTGTGACTGCTCTGGATTCATCAGGGTGAATATCACAGAATCCACAGCAGACCCCTGATCCTTGTACGACCTCCTTCCTAGAGAGATCCAGGCCTTAAAGACAGATAGTAGTGGTGGGCACACTGCTGTGGTCCCACAGAACTTCTCAAAGACTTTTTACTTCAGGAATTGCTGGTTCAGACCTTCATGGTCTGTGATACGCATCTGAGGAGCAGCAGGCGTATCACTAAAGGTGCTGGCTTGAAAGACTGGGTGCTGCCAGGTGGTGGTGCATCCCTGGAACAAGCATAACATGACAAGCAGCTATGCCTCCTTCAACCCCATCCTTGCTGGAGACTGTACACCTGCAGCACACAGGCTTTGCACCTGCACTAAGAGAGCAGCCAAAATTTCCCTTCTTGGACAAGCAGGAGGTCAAGGGCTGGTGTCACAAAAGAGTTCACCCACCTTTGGTGGGGATTTGGCCACTCGTTGAGCAGATGGTGGGGAAGATGCTGCTGTGGCACAATGAAGGAGTACCCAGACATGGTAAGGGGAGAGACTTCTCCCCACCATGAGAAACATCCATTGGTACCTTCTCCAAGCATAACACTACACCAGAAATACAGCCCCTTGGAGGCTCCAATTTGTTTTCTCTTTCACTTTTTTTTTTTCCTTTTTTGCAGGATTACTGAGTTCACAGAGTCTCTCTTTAATGTCACATGTCCCTCAGGTCCCTCAGGCCCCAGCAGAAGCAGCCTGGGATATTTGCACAGACCCCTCACAATGGAAGGAAGAGGGTGTAGGAGGGAGGATCAGGCTGCTGACCCCTTTATTGTTCTTGGGCCAGAAGAAAGCTTCCTCCTGGCTTAAGAACCACGGCGCTGAAAAGTTTTCCAGCCAAAACGAATCAGATGGAGTCACTGGGTGGTGGTTTTTATTTTTTTTTCTTTCTCCTTCCCCTGCCTCCCCCTTCGGTCAAGCGACGGGGAGTCACAGGGTTGTGCTCCATTCACAAAATACCTGCTGCACATCACGTAGTCCTTCCCCCCGACAGCGGGGAAAGGCGCTGTAACCCAAGCAAACGAAAATAAACCATTTTTTTTTTCCTTTCTCTGCAGATTTGGAAAAAAAAAAAAGAAGGGAAGAAAGGACCCTGCTCCCAGACTGACGCCTCCAGCGTGCGCCCGCCGGGGAAGGGGTAGGCGGAGGGGGGAAACAAGACGAAGATATGAAAGAAAACAAAAACCAGCAAATTCTGCTCCGAAAGGATTAAATGGAGGTTTTCAAAAAAAACACCCCGCCATTATATAATGAGGCTTAACTCTGGAGTCACTGGGGTCACACGATGCAGCAGACTGGAAAAACCAAAGCGCAGTGTAGCCGTTTAATTGTTAAGCCAGGCATAAAAAAAAAATAAAATAGAAAACCGATATTGTGATTGCATGACAAGGTGGCCACTCACATATTAATGGTCAGGGTATTTCTCTTTTCTGCTTTTGCTCTTTCTGGCTGAAATCCCATTTTAGTGTGAGTCCAGCTCCTTTCCTTTCTGCTTATTGGGGTGGTGACCTGTTTTGCTGGGACACTGCTGGCGCCGGGCAGCGATGCCGCAGGGAACACGGGGACGGCACCAGCTCCTGGAGCCTTAAGGCACATGGGGCTGCTTTGCACTGAAACCAAAATCAAACACAAGTGGAAATTCTGTACCTCGACTATCCAGGTATGAAAACCCACCGCTGGGTTTCCAGACCCAAATCTGCATGCAAGGAGATGATTTTTCAGCACGTCGGTTGCACTCACAAGTCCAGCCATGATCCACAGTCACCCGCCTTGTCCCCAGGTTCTCCACAACCTTTAGGCTGAGTTGGTTGTACAGCCACAGGCAATCCTGAAGCTCCTTCATCCTTGATGTCTCCCAGGGCTGTCCACATCAGAGACATAATTACATAATCACAGAATACTTATGGTTGGAAAAGACCTCCAAGATCATTGAGTCCAACTATTCCCACAGCACATGACACTGACCCAGGTCCTCAGGTGCCACATCCACATGGCTTTTAAATCCATCCAGGGGTGGGGACTCCACTACTGCCCTGGGCAGCTGTGCCAGAGCTGGACAACCCTTTCCATGAAGAAATTGTCCCCTAATATCAATTTAAACCTGCCTTGGTGCAACTTGAGGCCATTTCCTCTTGTCTTGTTGCCTTTTGGCTGGGAGAACAGACTGACTCACCATGGCTACACCCTCCTGTCACGCAGTTGTAAGACACTGGCTGCAGAACTGGACAATCTTCATGGTCAACAGGGATGGAAATCACCCAAAAAGAAGAAGACATTAGAAAAAGCCCACCCTAGTCCTCTGCTTTTGGACCACTTTCAGCTTCACTGACCACAGGCCCAGAGGCTGGAGCAGACCAGCCACTGCCATAATTCTGTGGTGTGACCAGGGAGTCCAGCAGCAGCAGGGGGATGGTGTCATGAGTCTGGAAGCCAGGAGGGTCATCCTGAACTCTTGTTTTCTTTTAAATTACAACGAAGGTAAATCTGTGCTTCACATTTGACTCTTAAAAACAAGCTTTGGTCTGGATTACTGTTGTGGAATAACCAGGAACAATAGGACAGGGTGTATCATCTCCCTTGCTGCTCCTTCAAACCATGTGCATGCAACAACTGACCCCAAATCTTCTCATTCCTATATAGAAAACAAGTAGCAACTTACACCTAAGGAATATATACTTTTATATTGTGTTTGTGCATAGCCCCAAAAGGAAAGCCGATCAAATGAAGGTGTACACAGCCCACCGGCTTTAAAGAATAATGTTGCTCACAGAGGTGTGATGGAGCAAATGTTGGCAGCTCTCTCCCCGGAACTAATAAGAAAAAGCAATCCATATCTTCTGTGGTACCTGCTGCTTTTACCCAGACAAGGGGTCTTACTTTTCCCAGCCAGAGGGAAACAAACAGCTCCTACAAGCACACATATTTTCTTTCCGTTTGGATGCCCCAGAAGAATATACAATGAGAAACAAAATAATGAAGCGGGTCACAAAAGCAGGAAGAAATAAAGCTTTATCATTCTCCAGTGGTTTCTCTGCTCATACATTACAGGAATTATATAAAAAGAATTAAAAAGAAAGCAAGGCAACAATCAGGAGTTTCTCCACAGCAGTACCAGCAGGTGAAGGGCAAAGACGAATAACCCTGGAAGACATGGGCACTGTGGCAGCACTGTGTGATCAAAAGTGTGGAGACCACATTTTCTATTAGCTTATTCCCATTAGCCCCAATGAAATTCTTCAAACCCACAATCCAGTAAAGGCATTTCTGGGATGCTAGGGAGTTTTCTTTCACTGACCATGCCAGCACATATAGGTTGGGGCCATTTCTGGAGCCAGCAGAGAAGTTTGTGGAGTATCCCTGGAAGTGTTCAAGGCCAGGCTGGATGGGTCTGGAGCTATCTAGTCTGGTGGAAGGTGCCCCTGTCCACAGCAGAGGAGTTGGAACAAGATAATCTTTAAGGTCCCTTTCCATATAAACCATTTTATGATTCTATAACCTTCAAAAATCCCAGCCCCCAAAGCATTTATAAAATCATAAAATGAGGGACAATATGAAGAGTGGGACTAGAATGGACTGCTGAGTTACAGAGCTTGGTCATTATTTAATCCTTTCATAAACAGCCTTCATTTTCCCCATGGAAGAGACATCCAGGCATTGTGTGCAGCAATACATTTCCCACTTAAATGACAATCTTTGACCAAAACACCTTAGACTCCAATAAACACCTTATCCTGCCACTAAATACCTATATTTACACCCATAGCTATATATACATCTCCCCAGGCTGGACAGGATTCACTTACCTGCTGCCTCCGGGCAGGAAATTCACATTTTAAGAACTTCTGGTCTCATTTATTGTATTGGTTTCTATTCCCACAACATCAGAGGAAAGGCAGCAGAAAAGGGTGGGGGAGCATCTTCTGGCTAAGAAGAAATTTATAAATGCTACAGGAAACATTAACCTCCTATTTTGTTGGACAAGGGACGAGGACATCCCCCCATTAGCAGGATTTTTAGAGAGCGATGTGTTTCTAGGCTCTGTAGGTCCCGCCACCAACGGGGATGTGTGCACGTCTCTCCTCTTTGGTCCTGTGGTATGCCTGCTTTTTTTAGAGAGAAAATTCCTTCCTTCCCTTTATTTTATTAAAAATTCAGTTCTTTCATGGAGAGCGGGGAAGGGAATTAGGATGTGGGAATAGCCAAGCCAGCAAAAATAGCTGCTTGACCAAAGAGACATTGAGCTTTTATTTGGGATCTTTAGAAATTTTTTTTCCCCCTCTGGTACTTTTAATTTTTTTCTTTAATTTAATCATTACTCCACATTACTTCCTTCGTCATTACTCCATATTACTTCCACGTTTCAGAAAAATATTCAGCAAATTCAAGAGAATGCAGCAAAACCCCCTCTCAGGTTCTTAATGAATCCTCTGGGAAAACAAGGGAGAAAAAGATGCAACATTACCGAGAAGTTAAAATTCAGGGAGGATTTGAGGTGTGTGTGATTTGGAGTCTACAAATGGACTGGGAAAAAACAACAAAATCCCCCTTTCATCTGGACATTATATAGCTCCACAAAAGCAAATCTTTCTGAAAGGGAAGTCAGCTGTAGGCCTGAGAAAAATCCGTGTCGCTCTGTGGTGAATTTAAGCCAGAGCATCACGTGGTGACATCTTTCAGCCTTAAATGCCTATCAAGGTGTTACTTATACTTCTGTACAATTTGCCTTACCAAAACCAGTTAATTTCCAAGAAAACTGCACTTCACAGATCTAAAACAATTTGTGACCTCCTTAAAAGCAAAATAGGAGATCTTTCTGCATCACCAACCTCCCAAGAAGAGTCTTATCCACTCAACCCTCCCATCCTCCCATCTCCTGATCATGAGCTCCAGAACAACCAGCTCCTATTGGTAAACTGAAAAGTAGCCCAAATCCTATTGTTAATCTTATTTTGTAGCTCAAAGGAGTGCCTGGCAAACTGGGATCTAAGCAACAGGGATGGTTCAGCAGTGGACATCTCCCTGCTCCTGAGGCTGGCATGTCCTTCAAACTGGGGTGGGTACAACAGAGTAGATGGGGGACAGACGGACAACTGGGAATGCAGGTGTTCAGGGGAACATCCTACAGTTGATGGGGCGGCAGCACTTCCAGAGAAAGAAGGGAACCCCTCAGCACATCACGATGCAAGGAACATTGTTTTGAACTGAGCCCTGCCAGAGCGTTCCATAGGAAACACACAGAGTTGAGGATTACGTTTGCAAAAGTGAGATTCCCAAGAGGAGTCTGGGAGGTGCCAGTAATGGAAAGCTGGGCTGTGGGGCTTATCTAATCTCTAGCTATCAGCTCCCCTCTGGATTGTGATGCTCAGGGGGGCTTCACAGACACTTTCAGTTCCAACCCTGTTCCACTCACAGCCCCTATGAGGCTCACAACGATGCACAGTCTTATCCAAATCCAAATCCAACCCCAGGCACAGAGAAAACACCTTCCCCCTCCACAAGCCTCATGCTGGACATGCAGCTAGAGCCCGTGGTGGGCACAGAAGGATGGGGAGCAGCATGACCTGGCACCGGAGGGTGAGAGACTCGGACACTGCAGGGTGAGGTTTCTGCTTGGGAAGAGCCTTTGGAAAAAGTCTCCCTTTGTACATGGCTGTGTATCGGGGCCATGCAGCGAGGCCGCAGTGCCCTCTAGCGCTGCAGGGCTTCCCTCTGCCACCAGCCCTGTCCCCTCGGCCACCAAACACCCAGTCAGCCTTCTGCGCTGCAGCATAAACAACCCCTGCCCCTTGTGCCACCCCTCCTTGCTCATCCCAAACTCGTGTCCCTGAACAGCTGATCTACCGGGGGGGTGACACCACCCCAAAGCCTCCCATCCTGGCAGGCACAGCAGCCTGCCCCTAACTCTACCCTGCTGATCAGCATCAGCTCCAGGAACCACTATAAAACAGGCATCTCCGTGCCCACCAGGTTGGGGAGACACTCCCAGAAATTATGAGTGAGTATTGCTGAGCATGCCTGACTTAAATGACAAAAAAATAACAGACTTGAGAAGGAAGAATCCACCTACTCTTCTTAAAATCATGAACCACCTCTGCATAATAATAGTAGTAATAATAATAATAATGATGATGATGATGATGACGACAATGACGCCATCAACATTAAAGTTCTTGGCCATTTCTCTCATGTTTCCTTTGTGCATTAAATAAAGCTATCATATGATTTTAGGGAATTAGGAGAAATTTCTTCATGGGAAGGGTTGTCAAACCCTGGCACAGGCTGCCCAAGACAGTGGTAGAATTTCACTGCCGGGAGAGATTTAAACGCCTTGAGGACATGGCACTTGGAGCCATTGGTTAGTGGTGGCCTTGGCAGTGCTGGGGCATGGCTGGACTCAACGATTTTTTCCAACCTAAATGATTAAATGAAAGTGTGATACAGAAAATTATTATAAAGTGAAAAAAACCCCACTGGAAGACCTTTCCTTTCTTGCATGTCCAATAAAAAGGTTTATAACCTGGTTCAGGGCTCATAGTGACTGAACTGTTCTGCCATTGTCTAGGCTTTGACGTTGCAAGAAATAGTGAAGGGATGATGTGTGGGAGATAAGCCAGCCTTGGTCCACACCTGTCCTCTCCAAGAATTCTGAGATGCCAAAAGCCTTGCCTACCCTCCTCAGATAATGGTGGCCTTAACTCTCACATAGGAGTGATGCTGAAAGGGTTACAGGTGACCATGGGAGTTTGCCCTCTCCATCCAATGAGATGATCACTGTCAGCTGAGTTAAAATCAACAAAAAAACCAGACCACAGAAAGACTATGCCCTACTGGAAGGCATGGAGAACCAAAAGCTTTTCACTTAGCAGCAGAACTCTGACTCCCAATACACTGTGACCTATACTCAAGTAAACCTTGGCTCTTTGACAGGGACTTTCCACAGTGGTTTTAGCCGTTGCAGTATTGGAAAGACCCTTGGGATACGGGCTTGTCAGGCAAGAAGCCTTCCCTGAAAGCAATGCCATGTCTACATGTCTGGACACAGTCCAGTGGGAACAGGAGGCGGGGAGAAGAAATCCCTGTTTTGGGGCTCCCAGGGAGTAACCCCAACTTGTTCACAAGGGTTTGGTGGACACACAAAGGATATCAGTGTTAGATCTGGTGAGTGACAGCAGGGACACAGAGAACAGTGGGCACACACCATATTGATCAGGTCGTTCCCAGTGGCAGGAGATGCCAGAGGGATTGGCTCAGCCCTGTTCCACCACTGCAGAAGAGTCTATTGGGAGAGGAAGGATCTGGGCTGCCTAACCTGCTGAGTGAAATGAGAACTGCCCAGCCTTGTACTGCAGAAATATCAGGCAAGAGAGGATGACTCCATATAGTGATGGTAAGTAACACCATCTCACTACGGAGCTGTCCCTGAGCTGTCCCTGTGCCCCTGCCACCACCACCCTGGAAGGGTCAATGATCTGCAGGGTCCAGGACTAAGTGCTGGACACTCACATGCAGAGTGATGGAGAGGGGATGCTTGCCTACAATCCACCCTTCTCCTCCTGGACCCCTGGGTTGGCTTCATCTCTCTTAAGGAACCTTCCATATCTAACCAAGTCCATGCATGAGCTGGTCCATCCAGACACCCTGCAAAGCTAACACGGAAAAGACACAGGGGAATCCTCAGATGGGAATCATCCCAACTTTATAAGACTTCTACACTGAAGCGCAACAAATCATGTCCAGTGTGCCCACTCCTCACCTAGGGCAGGAACCCTAAGTGACCAGCCCATGCACAGGTCCCACCTTTACTCACAGGATCTCCACCCTGAACTGTATAGGTCTGACTTGAAAATACTTGTGAGTGAGGAGGGGTCCCAAGAAAAGTGGGCAGAGATGCCTGTAGGCACCTAAATTCAGGTGGGATCCCAGCAGAGTTGGAAATTCCAGTGCTTCTAAGCCTGTTTGGACACAATCAGGAATACAGTGGTGTTAAGAGGAATATGAACAACTTATAAAATCTGCCTTTCTCCTAAGGAGCTGCTCCCTTGTTTCTCATCCAAAAAGGAAGCTGGGCAATTACTGTAGCCAGCAGAGAAACAAGCAGTTTATTGTAACTGTGAGGATATGACAAAAAGGATCAAAAATCAGTAAGGAAATGGAAGGAGATGAGCTGCAAGGGAATAAGATGCCAAACCAAACGATATAATGCTGCCTTACAAGTTTATCCCATTACAACAGTAAAGCCCAATACGCCTTTCAAAGTCCCACATAATTTCTGGCTCCTAAAACACAAGTCAAGGAGCAGCTGGGCTGTGAAGGCAAAGCCCCAGTGTTCTGAAGAGGGCAAGCCCATCCTGAGGGCACCAGTCCATCAAACTTAAAGCCAAACACTGCAAGACACCAATCCAGAAACTCCTTGGTATGTGTCCTAAAACTCTATGATTGTGTCTAGCAGCATTCACTGCACATCCCTGTGACATGCATCCTGTGGTATCCTTTGTGAACTGAAGCAGTGCCACAGGAAGGAGGATCCTGTCCAGAGAAAACGTGGTTGCCCCATCCCTGGAAGTGTTCAAGGCCAGGTTCGATGGAGCTCTGAGCAACCTGGTCTAGTGAGTGGAAAGTTCCACTCATTCCAACTCATTCCATTCCGCTCTTCCACGGCAAAGGGGTTTGAATGAGATGAGTTTTAAGTTCCCTTTCAACCCAAGCCATTCCATGATCCTATGACCTTGTAGGACGTGACTCTTTGGGTTGTTTTCTATGGTAAGTGTAGAGTTTGCCAAGGACTTGCAGTGTGAAGTCTATATCCAGGACCAGAGCACTCAGCTGTGACACATCCAAGCCTGAAAGCCTTTTCAAGCATTTGCCAAAGGGAGTAAAAGCAAAAAACACTGACACAGCCCTCCCTGTGACGTCTTAATGATGTCAAGGTGGTTATGTGGTCTCCTTCAATAAACCAGCTGAGGTGAAAATGGAGAGGATGATGAAGACTGGCCCTTCACCTGAGCTGTGCCTCTCTAACACAGCAGACAACTGATCCTCCCTGGTGTGCAGTAAAAAGCAGACCTTAAGAATGGGAAATACTTATCTTCAAAAGAGTCAATTTTTGGCAGCACTTTGGTGAATTAGCATCCAGATCCAACTGCAAACTCAGGAGTAAGGACACATGAAGAGGTGTGGCTCATAAGCTGAGCAAAAGCAATGACCTCAGGAGCTCCTAGTGATGAAGCTTTCAAAAAGAAAACCTATTTACCGGTAAAACCAAGCACACCAGATGAGTTTTGAAAATATGAGTCAGGAGAATGCTTCAAAATACCAGCTGTGGTGAAGGAATTGTGGATCCGGATTCGCCTGCCTGCACATGTCCACGAGATGGCAGAGCAGGCTGTGCTGCGAGAGCATCCCCGAGGAGCATTCTCAGATTCCCAAACAAAAGAAGGGAATTTCAGCGAGGCTGTTTGGGAGGTTTTTCTGTTCATTTTTTCACCTTTCAATGGCCAAATAGTCATAGGCTTCCCTTGCAGTATTTTGTTAAAATACTACTGATAGATTCAAGCAGCAAAACTCATTTATAGACACACTAACATCCAGATATCTAGAACAGTCTGCTGAACCCCCAGATATCCAGAATATTCTGTTCAACCCATTAGGGATGTCAATGCATCTCTCTGAAGAGATACATATACAGAGATTAGTTCTAGATACATTTCCTTTTTCTATCCTACCTTAACATCAAAGGCACCCAAATTTCCAAGCAGACTGAAAGTAAGACTCAATACCTCTCCAAAATGTGGTGCTTTTAACCCTTCTTTAGCTGCTGAAGCAGACCCAGGAGCATTTGAGTTGTGCTGGGGGATGTCTGGATCACCCCAGTCATGCTGGAGGATGCTCAGACCACCCCAGTGGCACTGGAAGATGCTCAGATAGGCCCCTCTGTCTCTGCATGGCTGCAGTAAGCAAGCCTTGAGCTCTTAAACACAGACAGAACATGAATTTATCTCTCTCCAACCTAAAAAGCCTCTTCTTAAGGACCAGAGACAAAGCCTCAGCGTGGGACAGCCCTTTCATAGGCTGACACAAACATTTTCCCTCACACTGCTCCACAGAACCACCCAAAACAAGGGATAAAGACCCATAAAATAACTGTCAGCATTACACGATTGCATTCAAATCCTGTTAGCAATGATATGTCAGGATTGAAACAGCTGTCTGCAAGTATTTCACTTATCAACATCGAACAAGATAAATCCTCAGCCAGAACTACCTGGCTCCTGGTTCCCACAGAAACATATGACTGTACATGCCAAGGAAAGCGTGTCACCCAAATAATGCAGCACTGCATGAGTCTGCCCAGAGGCACAAACAAAACATCAAATCCAGCATTCCCATTAGGTCTTCCAGCTTAGAGATGTCACACAAACAATTAAGCCCAGATATTAAGGTATATATTGGAATTAATTCAGTGGACTCAGTGGGCTCAACCTGGTGCTAGGGCATGATGAGATGATAACCAGATCAGAAGAACTTAGTTTATTTAATAGCTGTTCATTAAAACCCCCTTGAAGAAAATCAGCTTCTTGCACTAAAGATGGTGTGATTCCTCATTTCCAATTATTCCCTGAGGGAACCAACCTTATTTTGGAGGACTACTGGGATTTGTATCAGCTGAGCCTGATGTTTTCTCCCTGTGACCTAAAGCCCAGACACACCAAACATGGAAGTGACTGAGCAGGAAGCAGCTGCAGGGAGTGCTCCTCCCTGCCAAAGTCAGCTGCACTTCTCCACTCCTTCCACTCCTTCACGTATTTAGTGACAAACAGCTCACCCAAAAGAAACAGTAAGGCAGATCATCACATGGTTTGCAGGATGAGCAAAGCTTTTCCTCACATGATGCATGAGCAAGAAGCCTAGTGAGCTCTTGGCTCAGCAGTGAAAAGGGTAATACCTACTACCACAGCACACGAGATGTCTTTGTCCTTCCCGCTGGAGGGAAAGAGGAAATTTCAGTAAAAAGACACTGTACATCCTCAGAATTTGCCTAGCCCAGGATGTTCTTTGTGGACCATGACTCTGTAAAATGACAAATTATATGATGCTGACAAACTGACTTATCCTGTCCGACTTTGTAACTGAGGGTCTCATCCTGCCATTCCCCAACATCCAAACATCAGAGGCCATTTAACCAAAACTGCTGAAACTGGGCTCTAAAAAGAGGTCTGTTGAAGGAATAGGCTGGACAAAACACACACATGGATTATCACTGTATATCAACAGAGCAAGGGAAACACCTGGGTCAGCACACCGGCACTGCTGGCTTCCTGGCAGCAATTTATTTTGGAGCTGTTGGGAGGGTTGATGCTTTTCAGAATCTCCTTTTCTAAAGCACTAGAGTCTCATGTACATGAACACATATATTAGTGTACATATGTATGTATGTGTATATATATATATATGTGTCCTTAATGTATCAACTCCCAACAAAGTCTACATGGTAACTGCCCTTGCCAAGATCTAACACCCAAAACTATAGGAATAAATCCCCATAAATCTCCATCCCAAACCCCAAAGCTTTCCCACTCCTGAGGAGGGTTTCCCAAGGAAGCACAAGGCAGGCAAGTCACTGCTGGTCTCCACTGTAGCACGGGCAGATGTCGTTGTCACCTACCTGCCACACTGGAAGGACTTTCTCTATGTCATTCAAGTTGATGCTGTCACCATCCTCGTATTTCCCTTTCCCAAGCCTGCGACAAGAGGAAAACAAACAAAACCACGTGAAAACTCGCCAGAGACACAGTTAATTTTCTACTATGGCACATGGGGAAGATCAGTTGTTACTGCAAAGGACCCTCGTGAAAACAAAGCAGCTCTCTGAAGCAAGTATGCTGTGCCTCCAAAACACTCCCACGCGGGTGTAAAGCTGTTAATACAAAATTAAATGCTTTTCCCAGTCCTCTCCACCTGCACCATCTGCCACGGCATTCAAACACTCCTGGTAGCAGCAGCAGAGAGAAAACCAAAGGCAGTCCTGAGCAGTGGTGTTGGGTGACAGGATTCACAGACCAAGTAAAACTGAAAGCACAGCCCACCTGGACAGAAAAAGTGAGGACACAAAAAAAATTAATGAAGAATTTGAATTTTTCAAGGCCTTTGAAGCACTGCTCCTTTGTTGGTGTCCATGGGACATCCAGCTGAGAACGGTGTTGGAGAAGGAGCACAAAGATACACCTCAGACAGAAAACAGCAATTGATGCAAATATAAACAGATCATTTGAAGGACAAAAAAATTGGGGTGAGAAGCCAAGCACTCACACACCAAACACAGAGCTGGCAGATTTCTTGTATCAAAAAAGGAAAAAACAATCCAAAGATAATTACTAACTGGATGCAGACAGTGATGATACAAGAAAAAGAAGGTCCTTCTACATTTATAAGCCAGTAAGATAATATTTTTTTATATTGTGCCAGAACGATAATGTATTTTTTGTCAGTTACCAACAAGATATTGTTAAATAAGCTACATGAAAAACTTTGGCAGCAGGACACAGGTAATCAGTATCTAGAATTCAGAGAAAAACAGATTTTGGTGGAATTAGAGAAAATGGAGGGGAAAAAAATCAAGAAAAATGGCATGTGCTGAAGTATCAGGCTCAAAAACCAGCAAGCTGAAGAGAAACAATTTAATTAAACTTAATCAGTTTGAGCAACCTGGTCCAATAAAAGGTGTCCAATAGTGGGGGGGTGGGAATGAGATGATCTTGAACGTCCCTTCCAACCCAAACCACTCAGTGACTCTATATTTATAGGAAATCAGAGGTGGGCAACAACTGACTTTCCACCATAGATGAATTCCTGACTTTGGCTTACAAAGGGAAAAATACAGTGTTTGTACATCCACTAATACACATACATGACAAAGAACTGATACACATATAGTATTTATATTTATGAGAAAAATGTCAAACATCATGGGACAAATAATACCAGCAGCAGGTACAGAAAGGGTAAGTGTATCACAAGAAGGATGGGGACTGTCCCAGGCTGAATTTCTGATGCTGAACTGTGGCAAGAAGGCATGGGATGATGAGGAGGGATCAGGGGGATGAAGGCAGCTTTCCTCCACAGGCAGCACAGCCGAGACTTAACTACAGGATTGCAGGCAGCACTGGCAGTCACGATTCAAAGAGATGACAGAGAAATTTCTTAAGAGTACCAGGTAAACTGAAGTTATACATGTGGTTGGGAGATACCTGGAATGAAGAGAAAATACCAGCTACAAAAGGTTGTTTCATCTGGAAGAGTGAAAGTAGAGCAAGAGCTAACACTAGAAATTAAAGCCAGACAAATTCAGGTCAGAAATGAGGTAGTTTCCCAGCTTTGCTGAACCGCTCCACTTTGGTTATTCAGTGTACCACCAAACAGCACCTTCCAATAACATCCATGTCTTTATGGAGGAAAATATTTTGTCCAAGCAAGAGTCACTCAAAGTTAAACAACCAGATCACGGCCAACCTTGGGCGAGAGATCAGACTAGGGAATAAAATAGTCCTTTTGGTATTTACAGTGTTGAAAACACATGCTGAACAGCATATTCTGTGGGTTTGTTCTATTATTATTTTCATTGCACAGCTGGATTGTTAAAAAAGTTTTCCATTCAAGCAAGAAGGAAAACGCCTAGCTAGCAGGTGGAGATTCTTGGAGGTTCAGCAAGCTGAATCACTCAGTACAGATTTGGCACAGAGAGCTCATGAATGCAAAACACAGTCAATGAAGAGCTAAAAAATAAAACCAATTTTGTCTGTGCTTCCTCTGCTTTAGCCAGGTTACTTATATGATCTGCATTTTGAGAGGTGTGCTGCTTGTGCTGACAGCATCTGTTTAACTTTTCTGCAGATACATTAATTCTTATTCCATTTTTACTGCTGTAATACTGAGGAGTGATTCAATATCTCACCTCCATACTGCCTCCTCTACCTGTTTGCATCCTGGGCAATCACACAAAATTCACCAGGAATCAGAGGAAAACCAGCGTGCAGACCCTGCATCCTCCCTGTACATAGAAGGTGTCTCTGACAGGATCATCTGGCAAGTGCTGTCAACTATGGAGCCCACCATCTCTTATTTTACAGGGGAAGCACATTATATCTTATTTTACAGAGTGCTCCTTCATCCCATTTTTCAAACCCACTTTAAGAGATGGGAATAAATATCACTAAGGCACTTAGTGACTTAGAAATTTAGTGTTACATTGTTCCAAACGTTCTGAAAATTGCTCTTTATATACCTGCAGTGTACCTTACTTACAGCGCAGTAAAAGAGTTGTGTGACTGCTCTTGTCATTCTGTGATACAAGGGCCTCCTGTAGATGCTGAGCCTGTCCTGGGGTGGGAATCCTGGCCTGGTTAGAAACATCAAGATGTCTCTAATTGTTTCTATTCAACTATTCTGATAATTATTCTAATCTTGTCTTCTAAAGAAGATGTGTAGACCAAGCATATTGCACTGGCCAGTTCTTTGGCAAAGCCTGTTTAAGGACAGAAAAACCTCCCTGGGAGAGAATTTCCATCCCTACATTACATGTAACGTGGCAATGAGACATCAGCTGCAACCTTCTCAAACCCATCTTTTAGACCTGTTCAGATTTTGTTCCTTCTCCTATGGTCTGAATGATAGGGAGAGAAAAACTCAAACTATAGAATCATGGAATTGTTATGGTTGGAAAAAAAATCTCCAAGACCTTCAAGTCCAAATATTTCCCCAGCACTGCCAAGGCATCCACTGACCCATGTCCCCAAGTGCCACATCCACATGGTTTTTAAATCCCTCCAGGGGTGGGGACTCCACCACTGTCCTGGGCAGCTGTGCCAGGGCTTCACAGCTCTTCCCCTGCAAAAAGATTTTCATAATAATCACTCTAAACCTACCCCGGTGCAACCTTTTCCTCTTGTCCATCACTTGTTACCTGGGAGAAGAGACTGATCCCCACTTGGCTACAACCTCCTGTCAGGGTAGTGAGGTAGTGATTGTTTCTCCATCTGCAGAGAATCTGCAGAGGAACAGTGACACTCATCTAAGGACACAGGTGACCCACTTGGTGCCAGTACACATTTATTTGGCTTGACCAACCAAGAAATCTAGCAAGACTCCCTGGGGGGAGGTCCCTGGAGGCTGCCACCACCACAAGGAGCTGTTTACCGTTTTCACAGTTTATGACTAGAAGATGGGGGATGAACATTCAGACCTACATGAATCATACTGATGCTCTTTCCTTCCCTGAAATCTTGCTGGGGAGAACAGTGGAAGCTCTGGATTTGTAACTAGGATCAGTGCTAAGCCAAGATCTTCCTTCCAGCATTCAAAGATGTTTAAATCTAGGAGACCTGCATCCAGAAGACTTTGATCCAGAGTTGTTTAAACACTGGAATCTATCAGACAATGCAAAAATCGAGAGAACAACTCTGCTCCAGCCCAGAGCTGGATGACAGAGGAGCCAGACAGCCTGACTGTGGCACCCTCAAACCCCATATGGGATCCAGCTCCTCATTCCCATGCCTTCCACATGAGGTCTGCCACCAAGCTGGCATTCCTACAGCAAGGAAGGAGTTAGAGACCTTCCAGGAGATCACAGTACTGCAGACAGAGCACTCACCCTTCTCTGTCTATGTGAGGCAACGGGTGTTTGGAGGTGTTCCGCAGCTTCCTGTGAAACTGGGTGAAGTCTAGTTTTTCAGGCTGCAAATCCCACGTTGCACCACTAGGTGAGAAAAAAAGAGAAAAACAAAGAAAGAAAGTCCATTAGTAATTAAACACCAGTGAGGTTGTTATGGTTTAGGGGGTTTTCTGCTGTTCTGGCAGCGAGGGGGTTAACAGCTCAGTTCTTGCCTGAGCTCTCTGTGCTGCCAGGGCCTTCAAGGTTATAGAGATAAAGGCGTCTCTGTGAATAACATACTTGGGAGAGAAGAAAAAAAAGTTCAGTAGTAAGATGTAGCGTGCCGGCTCAGAACCTGCATCGGGAGGCTGAGAGATTTGAAGGCCCCCAGGCCCACGAGAGAAGGGGTAGAGATGTTCTTCCAGGCATCCCGCTGCTNTTTGCCTTGTTTTTGCCTGTAACCAGGTTTATTCTCCAGTTTCTCTCCTTCAGGAGAAGTTGGGGTGGGTCTCTGGCATCCAGCCAGGGTCAAACCACGACAGAGGTGAAAAGCAGAAGGCACTCTGGAGCCTGCAGATGAGGAAAGTTGGTACTCATGCTGCAGAGCACACGGACGTGAGCCTCCAACCTTCACACTGCTTCATCTCCTTTCTTATCACTTTTACTCGTTTTTTGAATATGCTGCGCTCCTGTTGTTCAATCTAACCCCCCAAATTTTGACACAGCACACACCACTCAAGCTCTGCCTGCCCTCTATCATGAGGGTATCACAACACTTAATGGTCTTGTTCTCTCTAGTTCTGCACAACCTGTCTGCTCCAATGGCCTGGAGGTGAATAGCTCTTCCCAGCATCTAAGAAGCCAACACATGATTGTACCTCCAGTTCATGGAACAGTGAAATCCTGCAGCAGTAGCTCAGAGATGCATGAAGTTTTGCCTGTGCAGCTCTCAGATGAGTGCAAGTAATTGTACTGACACCAGTTTCAGGTGTCTGGACTGCAGACCCAACCACTGGCCTCCACAAAGCACGTGGGATATTTTAAGCATATTGGCTGTGCTTAGTGCCACAGGCTAAACAGGAAAGGGGAGGAAGAAGAGCAGCAATACTAACAGGGCACAACTCACTGGTGCCAGGGTACCAGCAGGATGGACCTGTGGGCAAAGGCTAAAAGAAGGCACAGTCCATCTAAGAGCCTATCTCTCTCTTAAAGCATTTTAAAACTGGCTTACCTGAAGGAGTCAAAGGTGTTGGCAGCCCAGATGTCTGTGCCCAGCATGTCAAGGTTGGTCTCCTTGTTGCCATTCTAGGAGAAAGGGACAGGTGGTTATTTGGCAGAAGGTGCTTACAGAGCTGCCTGGATCATGGCAGAGCCCAGCACAGCCTCTCCCAACACCAGCCAGAGAGGTGGCCTGGCTCTGTACAGGGGCTCCTATGCTTTGTGAATCCACACTCACTGCAACATAGAGATCCCTCACCCACTGTAAAAGCGAACAGTGAAGGCAGGGAGTGACAATGTTTCAGCCGTGGGGACACAAAGCTGTGGACAACATGGGGCAGACAACACATAGGCTCGCCTCTGACTCCAGCCCTGTCCTCCTGCCCCACTGTCCACAACCTCCATGACCCACCAAAGGTCACTGGGCAGGTTGAGATCCACAAAATCCACAGAAATAGGTTGAGATCCACAGAAATAATTACACTCCAAAGATCTCCAAGATCATGGAGTCCAATCTCCCTTGTCTGAGGGGCCCAGAAGTGCCCTCAGCACTGGAGGTGCCTCAGCAGGGCCGGCACAGGGCCTGGGACACACCATGGCTGGCANACCCACCAAAGGTCACTGGGCAGGTTGAGATCCACAAAATCCACAGAAATAGGTTGAGATCCACAGAAATAATTACACTCCAAAGATCTCCAAGATCATGGAGTCCAACCTGTGACTGATCCCCACCTTGTCCCCCAGCCCAGAGCACTGAGTGCCATGGCCAGTCCTTCCTTGGACACCTCCAGGGATGGGCACTTCATCACCTCCCTGGGCAGCCCCTTCCAATGTCTGACAACATTTTTCATGAAGAAATTCTTCCTGAACCTCCCCTAGCACAACTTGAGGCTATTTCCCCTTGTACTGTCCCTTGTTCCCTGGGAGCAGAGCAAAGCCCCCACAGCTTCCTCAGCCCCTTCCCCAGTTCCGTTCCCTTCCCTGGACACGCTCCAGCCCCTCAGGGTCTCCCTTGTCTGAGGGGCCCAGAAGTGCCCTCAGCACTGGAGGTGCCTCAGCAGGGCCGGCACAGGGCCTGGGACACACCATGGCTGGCACAGCCCAGGGGACATTGGCCTCTTGCCCACCTGGGCACACCTGGACTCATGTTCAGCCACTGCCACCAGTATCACCAGGTCCTTTCCAAGCTTTCCAGCCCCTCTGGTCCAGCCTGGAGCTGCAGGGGGCTGGAGTGACCCAAGGACAGAACATGGCACTTGACCCTGTTGAACCTCATGAAAATTAGTAAATCATAAATCCTCATAAAATCTCATCCCTGAAGATGCTCAGCTTCATAGTCACAGGTCTTTTGTGTTGGGAAGGCACCTCTGAAGCTCGTCTGGTCCAGCCCTCCTGCTCAAGCAGGCCGACCTAATATCACAGAATAATCTGGTTTGGAAGGGTTTTTCAAACGTTTTCCTGTCCAATCACGTGCCCAAGATCACATCCAGATGCCTTCTGAATATCTCCAAGGATGGAGATACTCCTTACCAGAAGCTACTGGAGCCTGCTATCAACAATGAGTAAAGCCATGCTGATTCTTTGAGGAGTCATGATGACACGACTTCTTGCTCTAACAGGCAAGGAACCCTGAACTGAGCCACCTCTGCCACACACCTCAGCAAATGATTTCACACAATTATCCTGCTACATGTCCCACAAACACTACCATGACAGTTCCTTCCCTTTTGAAGCAAATCCATCACACTGTAATCAGGTGGGAATTATAAGAAACCTCCATCAGAATGAAAAGCCCCTGTGCACCTGCTTTTGGCAAAATGGGCAAGCCAAAGCACAGGCAACTGACAGAAAGACCTCACACATGTCATTCAAGGCCCCTTCACGGTCATTAGCCCCAAGATGTCCTCTCTGCAGAAAGAGTGGTGCCCTCTCCACCCTTTAGAGATGAAGAAGTAAAGCAGGTTGGATTTTGCTATCCAAGACCATTTAAGAAATCAGACTTGACTCAGTCTGGATGAATATGTGAATGCATTGCAAATAGGGAATCTCATATTACCAATTTTCCCCACAATGTTTCTTACATATTATGCAGCTTATTCATAATCTTGCACATATTCAGGTTATTTAAGCATTTCAGAGCAAATGGTCCCACTCTGGTGAAACACGTGCTAGAGAAGGCAGATACATTCCCCGTGATAAAATTTCTGCCATTTTCAAATATTACTACTAATAACCAACACATTAGAGCTCATAAAAATTTGATAATTTCTCCATGAATCCCAGACCTCAATCTGCCCACAAAGTGAGCATCATTTTCCCAACCAACAGCAGGATACACATCCTCAGTGCACACTACAGATGGTCACACTCTGCAGTCATTTCCAGCACATCAACTAATTTAGATACCAGATACTCCAAACACAGCTATATTGCTCATTTTTTAGTCTCCTCCAAGGGAGTTATGGATTATGATTTTAACCTCTGAAGGATTTGCAAGTTGACATGTCTCTGCTCAGAAACAAACTGCCAGAAATATATAAAACTCTCATGATCAATTATGGAAGCGTAGCTTTTTATTTAAGGCAAATACAAGCACGATTTTCTCCCACCAAGGAGAGAAATCAGTCTTCTAAATCCTTACAAGCATTCAAAAGCAGTATAATGAAAATACACATGTGTAGGTCCTCCTGGTTGTCACACAAAGAAGAGATACCTCTTCCTGTAGCCAAATGCACTTCAGGTGGTGAGAGGAGGTAAGACAGGTCCAAGCTTCTAGGCAGCACCTGGTCCTCCTAGAAGATGTCCCCATAACCGCTCAGGGACACTCCAAGCATTAGCCAGACTCCATAAAGACGGCACCAGGACCCAACAATATTGCACCTTGTCATTAAGCTGTGAGTCACTACGGTCATTTCAAGACACCCTTAAGGTCTTACACGACCTGCCTTTAGAACCAGTTTCTGTCTCGACTCACAGGACAGGGAGACTCCTTACTGCCCTGTGCAGCAAGGCATTTTCTAAAATGTTCACAGCAGTGTCAAGACTCAATAATAAGGCTTTTTAAAATCTAATTTTCAAGTCCAGGTACAAAAAAATAAAATAAAATTACATGTACTTAAGAAAAGAAGTGACTTGCTGTCAGTCCCCACAGGACTGCAATTATAACCGCCAGCAGTTTTAACGTGAAGCTCCCCATGACCCAACCCTCAGCTTTAGATAATCATTTCCACCACGAAGGAGTTAGTACCGCCGCAAATTAATTAACTAGGAATGATGAACGAGAGACACATTGACAAGAATAACGCCAATACTCAGAGAGATGAGAGACCTGAAAAAGCAGATCCTACTCGCAGTGTGGTTAAAATGCACGTCCATAACCCCTGTCCTCCAGCCCCTGTGAGCTCACGTCACCTCCATCCACCTCTGCCCTGCCCCTGCAAGCTGCCCACACAAACAGGGACAGACCCACGTGGGCTCTAGCTGTTTACCGTGCATGCAGCTTCAGCAAATTCCCCACAAAGTCAGCATTTGCATGCACGCAGCAGCTTTCCAAAGCCCAGCTCAGCAACCCACTGCTCCTCATTACCATCCTCCAGAGGAGAAACACAAAAACATGCTCTTCGTCACACGACCGCAGGCGCGGTAGCTCATCGCTGCACACAGAACAACACCAAGTGGTCACTTGAGTCCTGAGTGGTGTAAATTCAGGGATTATCCTGTGTCATGTGTTACTTCTTACACATTTTTCAGTTTGGGGAGCTTCCCCCACCTTTTCTTCTTTTTTTGCTATGTACAAGCCCTGGCTGCACGTCGGTAGAAAACAAAAAAGATGGATAGACACTGAACCGTCTGAAAAGGCTCTCCAGTCAAAGGTTTCATTCTCGAAAACTGCAGGTTTTCAGATGAAACACACAAACATAGAAATTCTGAGGAAGATGACAGTATTACCCTTGCTCAAAAAAAGGAAGGATCTGTTGAGTCTCACCCCCATCAGAAAGCAACTATCACTTTCCAGCAACAACCCAGTTCTGTAGGTCCTGTCCCACCTCAGCATGGCTCAGGAGAACAGGCTATTTCCTCAGGCCCTCCAGGAGGATGAGATGGATGAATGGACCAGGACTTTGACTACTGGTTCCGAACCTCCCAGAGTCTGCCCTTCACTTCTGGCACAACCAGTGCTCATGTGTGAATAAGCAGAGCAACTCCAAGACAAAAGAGGAGGATAGAGGTTGACTGAAACAAAATGGAATGGTCCTTGGTCTGTGTTCAAAACACATCAAAAGCAAATTCTTACAGTCTTTTGGAGGGTGGGAAGGTAACTGCCCACCTAGCCCTGCAGACAGCTCACAATGACAGTAGCTGGACTCAAGGTCATTTAACACCATCTATGTTGTCTATCAACTTCTAATAAGGACTTCCCAGCAAATACATAATTACAGACATCTCTTAATTTCCCAAAATTAAAATACTCCAAGACTTCAAACAAATTAAAAAGCCCTGACTTCCCTTGCACTAAACCAGCTGACTAGGGACTTCTTTCCCAGTATTAAGGCACTCAGCACACCTCAACAGGTCACACATTATGAGTGAATCAATTAGGTCCTTGAAATGTCCTTCATAACTGACATGCACTCACACCTACGTGTGACACACACAGCAAACATGTCGTGGGGAGGATGCCTCTAATAAGCAGCAAGCAAAGGACACAACTTCAGCACATCACTACCAAATATACCTTGGTCGATTGCCTGAACTGGCTGCTTCTCCTGTGGCTGCCAGACCTGGATCCAGACCCCTGCCTGGAGCCTGACCCCGGCCGGGATTCTGTGCTCCCACTGCTGCTGTGATCCCACTCTTCCTGGAAATAACAAACAGGTTGCTTTAGTCAAGGGGAACTCTGTTCCACACACTCAAAACCACCAACCTGGTGAGACAGAAGAGCTCCAGCTTCCAGATCACACATGCCAGCACCTACAAAACTATGCCCATGGCCAACATCCTCATTTTGGGGCTTACTCATGGATTCTTTAACATCTTCTATGTGCATATCGCAAAGGGATGACACTGTGGGAGGCTTTGATGCAGATAAGATTTGGCTCTAGTCCTTTGTGTATGCATGGGGAAAATTAATACTTACCTTCTCTATCTTCATGATGATTAATTATGCATGTTCAGCAATCCTACATCCTCTAAAGGTGCTTGAGGCCATTTGGACAATGTCCTTAACAATATGCCTTAATGTTTGGTCAGCCCTGAATTGAACAGGCAGTTGGACTAGATGATTGTTGTAGACCCCTTCCAACTGAACTATTCCATTCTATTCTATTCTATTCTATTCTACACCATGCCATGCCATGCCATCTTATCCTTAATTCCCCTCCTAGGCCCAAATCAGCTTCTCAGCCAGATTTTTCCACTGCCTAGCCCACTACTGGAGTCCAGTTACACACCAGAAAACATTTGTAATTCACCAGAAGACACAAAGAGATATTTTTGTCTGTTAAGGAGGTGTGCCTAATGTTCTCCTTTATTCTCTTACTTGTTGTGCTGTCAAGCAACCTGCAGGTTTCTTGTTCAGCCCTCAGGGTATAATGACTCATCTGAAAACTAGAATAACTCACCTGACCAGCCCTATACAAATATCCCACAAGGTGCTTGTGGAGAAAGGTGGGTATTGTCAGGGTAATTGCTTCAAAAGCCTTGCTCTGAGGCTTGGGAAAGACTTTGGAACTGACCTAAAATTATTAAAACCCCATGAAATCACAGAGTGCAGAATATTCAACTCTTTCAAGTCCTGTGAAAACCTGGGAAATACAAAGGGAAGTATATACTGTATTCCAGGACTGCTGTGAGAGCTGACACTCAAAGAGGGTTTCTCATGTCTCAGACATCTTTGCCAGGCTACATGAGGTCCTCAGACACTGCCATGGGCTAAGGCAAGGGCCTTCAAAAGTCAGAAGGACTTTCTACTCAAATTCCTTTTGAACACAACAGCCAAGTCCAGGCCACTAATTTGAAGGTGCAGATCAGGACCCATCTCCACCACTGCCACCTGGGTTGGTTGGGGCAGGAGAGACAGCTGCAGGCCAGACCCTGATGCTTACCCAACCGTCCAGTGGACCTTAATGCACATCAAACACGAGCGACTGGGAGCAAAACACACCAGGGCTGGTTTCTGCACTGCTCCAGCTGCATATTCTCCACCCTCAAACATACTAAGTTTCAAGAAAGCTCAAATACATTGTGGTATTGGCTTCACAAGAGGAGAGCAAGTGGTTTTCGAGTTGTATATAAATGAAGTCGGAAAAGTTGTGCTTATTTCCCACCATGTTACAACAATTAAAGCACTTTCTTCCTCTACCATCACACCCTGACCTGAATCTCCCAATGGCTGAGGAATACCAAAAGGCACAAAGTTAGGGGAGTTGCTAAATTGACATGAAGGGATAAAAAACTTGTCTGGTGCCACCTGTGAGACATAGAGGGGTGGCCGCTTTGGGAAAACTTGGGGAAGAGACAACCTTGTGAGCACCCTGAGAAGTGTGAAACATCTCATTTGACATGGGAAAGAGGTGCACCAACTCAAGAGATGGTTGGGAAGAAATTCACCTTCACCACCAAAATGTTTGAGGGATTAATTACCACCAGTATGTATTCTACACATTGAACACTTTGTTATCCGCGTATAAAGAATCTTTTTGCCAAATGCTACGGTGGCATTAGGTCAGAACACACCCCTTTTGTTTTAAAAGTCCCACTGAAATTACACACTTAGAACAGTTATATCCAGCCGAACAACACTACATTGGCCCAACTTTCAGTTATGGTTTTCTACAGACAACCTGAGGTTTTGCAGATTCTAGAAATGCAGCTTGACACAATAAAAAACTTGTGGGAAACAGGGAGTTTGGTACCATCACACACCAACATCCACCAAGAAAAGCCAGTGGCTACAGCCCAAACCAGCTGGATCACAATCAGAGGTACCCTTTTACTAAATGAGCTCATCTCCTGGCTCTAACTCATGGCCTGGGGCATCTTCCCTGGTCACATTCCTTATCTTTATCACACATTATTACTATTTATATTGAAAAATTTTTTTTAAAATAAAACCTGCTAAACTTAAAATAGTTGAAACTTCTGTTGAAGCTGAAACCGTTCAAATGAGGCCTAAATACACTAATTTTCAAACTCACCAGCACAGACAAGCTCAGTACTTCCCCCAAATTTCTGACTAACTGCTACAGATGAGTAAATTTTTACTGATACCTTACTGATGGGGATGCAAGCCTCCTGAGCAAAAATACATCCACAAGAAACTCTCCCAGACTTTTCTGGTGGCTTTATGTCCTCCATGCTAAAATGAACCCTCTCAATAGACCTCCTTTCTGTGGGAGCAGGGAAGCTCACACCGATCTCATGGACGATGCTCAAGGAGTGGGGGAAGAGTACACAAGTAACAGGAAAACAATCAAGCAACAAAACCCCTTCACCAGCACCACTGCAAAGCCCACAAAACCCCATTCCCAAAGCCACATAGGCAGCTGGACTTCAGCAGAAAGCCATGGCTTGGTGCTGGTGAGACATGGCACTGTTCTTCCTCCACCCTGCAGCACGACCACCTACATGTATCCCACACAGTGCTCTTGCTAAATAAATTCAGTATGTCTCAGGAAGAGGGCTGTCTGCCAAAGCTGAAGGAACAGCTGTAAAGCGAAGGAGCTCTCCATCCCTTGCCTCCTGCCAAACCAACCCCCCCATCACTTGGCCCTGTTACTCTCTGCTGTGCCCTCAAGAAGACCAAAACTCACCCATCTCAAACAACCCTTGAACTCTTGCTCTTAGTTGGGCTCCTCCACCGACCATTTGTGATCTTACACTCACCAGCAGGAGACAGGACCTCTGAGCCACACTTCGGCACCTGGAGGGAAAACGTCACCCCCTCCAGAGGCTGATTCCCAGCAGCTGCTCTCATCCATGTCAATCCCTGCGGCCAACCTCTGCACCTCCTCACAGTGAGGCTCATGCACATAAACACTGCCAGCCACCCTCCTTCGGAAACTAGCTGTCAAATCTAGCATTTGCATTTTAATTAGCAATAATCATATGTTCTACTTACACTGCAATTTTCACCTTCGCAGCAATCTCTTTGAGGCATGAACTAATTAATCCTGCTGCCTTTGCCAGCTCAAGAGTTAATACTTGCTGCTGCTTCAGTGCAAGTTTGAAAATCCTATTTGCAGAAAAAAGACGATCACTTTCCCCAAAGCACAAGCAATAAATGGAAACACAGCAATCACCTACGTGGTTGCTCTCATTGATGATAAATATGGGTGAAGTTGGCTGTGCTGGTAGAGATGTAGATCAATCCTGGCAACAGCATGAGCTTTAAATGTCCCAAAGACATCACTGGGTTGGGATGAGGTGCATGTTCAACCTCAGGAAGAATTTCAATATTCCATGTACAGCATTCACAGCTCAAGGCGGGACAGAGAAAAAACAACAGAAAACTAAGGGACTTCTCAGGAACCAAAAGCCTCTGAGGTATTTCCCAGCTTAACAATGGCCTCACCACTGCACCTACAGGGAGCTCCCCAGATGAGGTTGTGGGGTGTCCTTCAAATGACTCTTAAACTTTGGCCTGAATCCTGATCAGAATAGAAGACAGCTACCATGTAAAAGGTTCTTGTTGAGGTTTTTCTGCAGCAGAGGTTTTTATGCACTCACTTTTTGCCACTGTCAAATCTTTCAGTTATGCAGAAGTTTTACACTGGACTTCGAGTATCTCCCTGCCCTTCTAGTCCTACTCAAGTACAACCAGTTCAATATTTCCATGGAAAATCAATGATTTAATTATTTTAATAATTTAAAATGCACATTTCAAGGGAAAAACCCACTAAGGTTACTCTAAATATTTTAGCAGGGAAACATTTCCAATGTCTTTTTTCTCAATGCATTGCATAAAGCTGTAAGAACATTAGAAAACTTATTCTTGTAAAAATACCACGCAGAAAACACAACCATTTTGGCTCTGTTCCTTCTCTCACCTTCCCCAGCTCTCTCCAATCTGGTACAGTCCCTGATCACTGCTTTGGTAAAGACACAGCAGAAAGGACAAACATCACCCAGAGCTCTTCTTTTGACTCACGTAAGGTTTTATCTATACCTGTGACACAACACAGGACCAAAGGACCTGGTGGGCTTGGAAGGAGGGGGTTAAGCCTACAAGATCTTCCCAGACTACCCCAGGAAAGAGTCAAGCCTGTGTGGTTGTGTTCCTTTTGAAAAACATTGGAAGGGACATGCCAGCCAGGGATGAGGCAGGCAGCTTATTTACACCCAAGGATGAAGATGAGGAACACTGAGGGCACTGAGAATAGCATTGAGAACTCCAGATATGATATGGAAACACATCAGCAAAGTCCTTCCTGAGTCTTGGAGAAAATGGCTTTGTCATGTCTCGCTTCCCTGCCAAGAGCTTCAGCACCTATTGACCTATTCTTTCACATCTGGAAGAATGGAGACCTCAAAGGTAACTCAGCTTCTGCATGTTTCACAAAAATAGAGTGTGGGAAGCTCCCCATGGGGCAGACATCACACTGTCCACACTACACAAATGAAAACCGAGGGTGACAACATGTCCTCTCCAGTGTGTCAGCAGTGACAACAGGTCTAGAAGACACCTTCCTTTATCCTTGGTAGGCAGAAACACTTCTCCCAAATCAGGAAGCAAAGTGGTGAAGCATTTCACTCCCAGACCTTCAGACACCTAAGCAGGAGTCAGCTGCATGTGGGATGGTGCTGCTTCCTGAGGCGTATCCCAAACTGAATTCCCAGAAAAAGTCTAACCTATACATTAGCTAAAGGACTTGATTTCTTTCTCAGCAGTCCTCTCCAAATGTAGTTGAACAGGCCTCCATTCACTACAGGGAGGGATCGGCCAGCAATTACAAGCAGAAAACTATTATGTGACTGGTTTTCTCAGAGCTGCTCTTTGATCATACGTAGGTCACTCCACTTAAGGTTTTCATTTCTTCCTCCATCAGGCAGGGAAACACCAAACTGTATTCACTGGCAAAGCCGGTGTCTGTCTTTTGCTTTCTCTTTTTCTTTCAGAAACAAGACAATGGAGACTGCAGCATCAGCCGGCACCCACCTGTCCCAAAAAGTCTTCAGTGTGGCGGCCAACCTGAAGTAAACACAGTGTACAAACTGGCTCTAGCTATGACATGAGCAAGCCAATGAGAGGGAGAACCCCACACTGCCCTCAGGATCATCCCTCTCATTTTGTTTCAGACCTAGACCCAAGGACGGGCAACTCAAGTCAGACACAGTCTGTCTACCAGCACAGGGAAATGAATTACATCTTTGGTCAAGAGATCCTGCCAGTCCACTCACTTTCCAGAGCAGCTCTGATGAGCCAAGGACTTGGGGCATGACACGTTGCCTGCTGATGTCAGTGGATTTAAGCCAGAAAGACAACTTCACTGCTAACTTCAGAAGTTTGTATGACAGCAGTGCTCATTGCAGGAGACTCAGTGACATGGCCCCTGTCCAAGACCATAATCCCTTGCCACCT
This sequence comes from Pitta sordida, assembly GCA_013390025.1. Lineage (NCBI taxonomy): Eukaryota > Metazoa > Chordata > Aves > Passeriformes > Pittidae > Pitta > Pitta sordida. Next base: position 42,867 of record WEKX01008719.1, read on the forward strand.
GGATCTGCAGCATCCATCAGGGAGGATTTCCTGGTGTTTGCATCCAAGAAGTCAGGCAGCACTGATGCCTGCAAAAAAAAAATTCCTGGAATTGCAAGAGAAATCTGCACTGATAATCAGTTTTTATCACTCCCCATAGAACCAAGTTCCATTGTTCACTGAAATCTGCTGTTTCCAAAGAGACAGCCTTTGCATGTCCCCACATACCTACTATTGCCTCTTCTTTGGCAACATATCAGCTTTTCCAGCCATGATGACGTGCTAATGACACAGAGTGGCAGGACCTTAAAGCTCATCTAAGTGCACCTCCTGTCATGGGCAGGGACACCTGCCACTATCCCAGGCTGCTCCAAGCCCTGTCCAACCTGGCCTTGGACACTTCCAGGGATGGTGCAGCCACAGCTTCTCTGGGAAACCTGTGCCAGGGCCTCACCACCCTCACAGTCCAGAATTCCTTCCCATTATCCCATCTAACCCTGCCCTCTGGCAGTTTGAAGGCATTTCCCCTTTTCGCGTCACTCCAGACCCCTGCCAAAAGCCTTATGCTGTTAACTCGATGGCACAGCTCTTGAGATGCTCTTGACAGAGGCATGCTGCTGTTTCTGCTGGTTTAAGAGGGCATCAAACCAAGTCATCTCATCCATCACCAGATGCTCAGGGAGGACAGAAGAAGGGCGCTACAAGCAAAGTGTAGGATAACCCAGCTGTCATCCACACACCACCTGATCCTCCACTGCTCAGTGGACTGGTGACATGACCATCAACTGGAGAAGCCTCTGAGGTCTCAAATCACACACAAAGGCCCTGCTGCACCTGGTGGAAAATGGACACACAGGCAAAGAAGCAGTGGGATAAAAGCCAGTCCTATTTGCTGCCAAAGGCACAGGGTTTTTGCATGGTGATGATGGGTGACAGCCAGCCACAGTGGGGGAAGGGATGGACTTGGCCAAGGAGGAGGATTTCCAGCTCTCCTTCTCCCACTGCCTGGAGAAATGGGACAAACCTGCAGAGTTGCTCTGTTTTTTGTGAATGCCCTTTACATAAGGGCAGGCTGGGACGGAGTAGCTGCCAGGCCTTTCATGTATCAGGAACTCTGCTGGCTCCCTAAATATGTACAATACCAGAAGTCTTTTACTTAATGAATTGCTCTCAGAAACATATCAAAGAGATTCCTACTTGCCACAGCCTCACAAGGGGAATGCAAATAAAGTATTATATAAAATCTGCCCACTGGGTCTTTTTCTGGGAAAAAAAAAATTCAAACATGAAAGGATTTAAAATTATTCCAATACCTGAACCTTCATCATTTATAGAGGCAACAAGGTGCTCAGATAATATCTTGAGTAGCTTGACAGAATGGTCTTCACCCCAAAGTTTCACTATAGGTGACACCCACCAGAGCTTCCAGGGAGTGCTGCTCAAACACAGCAGGATTTACAGATGTGATACCAAGATTTTCTCAGCACACCAGGAGTACACAAAATATATCTCAGGAGATTCCCCATAAGCAGAACTTCTTCACACAGCCACTTGCCACCATGAGGACTGGAAAGACCAGAGCAAGAGATTTTCCAGGGGCAATTTTTCTCCATTTTTAAACCACTGTTAAGTTGCCAGCTCTACGGGAACTGACATCCAAATAGTCTCCCACAGCTGCTAATACATGTCTCACCGAGCAGTGCAAGAGTAGGACAGGTCTGGGATGCTCTTTCCCAGAAACACTCAAAGACATCAGAAAACCAGCAATTTAAGGATATCCTGGTCTGCAGGTTGCATCAAGACACCTAATTTGTACCCTTGAGTTGCATATTATTCAGAAATTGCTCTCACCCCACACTTGCACAATAACCAACAGATGCTTATATACACATACACAAAATATAAACATCTATATAAATACATAACACACATCTACATACTAATAAAAAAAAGAAAGTCTTTCTTTTATTTGCCTTAACCTGCTGGATCCTACAGACCAGAATTTAAAAGGCATCAGATACTTAGGGACATAAAGAGGGATTTTCAGGCAAGGGAAAGTCAGCTTCTCTCTAGGCTCCCCTATAACCTTTAGGAAGGCAATTACTTTCGAAAATGCAGCCTCAGACTACTCTGCCTTAACAGAAAATGAGCCAGATGCTGAATATATTTCCAAGACTAACCTAGATTTCCATATAAATGCCCTCTCTGATGGCCAGGTTAGAACCACGTGAGGCATATCACAGTCCCCAACACGTAACCACATTTTCACAGCAGCTGAAGCCAGCAGAAATCCCACATTCAAGTGTATTTTAACTAAGATCAGCAATGCAGAAATATCAGCTGGAAACACAATAGGAAAATTAGGAGCTCAATTTTCTGCCTCTATCCCTCAAAATCCATAAAAAACTGCAACAAAACCCCCAAGCATCCATTGGGAAATAATTAGTCAGATTCTTTCATAGGAGGTTTTAAGGGTGATTGATAATTTTCATTCAAGACAAACACCTTATTAATGATTAATATATTCTTTTTAATGTTGATAACTACTAGAAAAACTCAATGGCCACAAACGTTAATAAACTGCACCTGGTTTCACTCATATATCAGTAGCAGCAAGACAAATGCTTGCCTGGACAGAAGAACAATAGCATCCAGCTCCTTTTTGGTGCCAAGGAAAATTTGTTACTCACACTTAAAGGAAGCCAAACATGGAGAGAGATAATTACTAGCTCTGCTGTAGGCTGGGAGACAGCCCAAACACAGGGTAAGAAGCTTGGGCATCAGCAAATGGTATTTGCATGTGGAAAAGAAGATCCCTGTTGGAGGTGATTGAATAAGTTTAATTCCCAGGGGGAAAAAAAACCCCAACAATGCAAGAAAACTCCCCAAAACTATTGTCAGTTGAAACCAAAAAGCAGATGGCAGCAGGAAGATGTCAGGAACGAGTCACTAGTGCACAACTCCTGCATCTTCCTGTGGTCCCCACCAGCAACCGGCACGTCAGCAGAACCCTTGGGTGAGGAATCAGGATTGGATTCTTCCTCAGGGAAAGCACCCAGTCCTGCCAACACCCTGAGCCACCCAAGGAGGACCCATGGAATAGGCCAACCTCCCAGATGAGTATCAAGCAGCTGTCTGCGATGCTGGGAGGGGGACTGGATGAAGTTTTTGCTGTCATGTGTTTTGGAGCAAAGCTCTAATAAATTACATCTGGCACCTTCAGAGGCTCATATGAAGTGGTGCTCTGTTCAGCATACATCTTCCTACACAACAAGACCCGGCCTTTGCTGGGTGCAGGTGTTGGTGTGGATGCTCCCAGCATCCCTGCATCCAGGCCCACTCCTGGGATGGGGATGCATGAATCCCCATCTCACATCCAAGAATTTTCAGCACAGCTTAGATGGCCACAGCCTTTTGTACACCCAGCAAGGGGCTCCCAGGTTTCTTCTCACATAGCCCATGCATGAGAATTAAGAATAAGCAGGACAATACCACAAAACCCACCAGTCCGAAGTCCCTTCTCCAGCCAGGACATCCGTCAGCCACAGCAACTGGAAATGCTGTTTCTCCCTTCCCTTAGACGCCTTGCTCTCACATTGCCTCAGGAAAATGCTGCTCTCACAGATCTGATGGTCTCGTGGTGGCACAGAACCTCCTTAACCAGGTGACAACAGTCAAACCCACACCTCCACCCCACACAACCCTCTCCCATGTAGGTGGTCCCACAGTGGAGGGGCAGCCACGCCCAGCAGTGCCTAGCATATACTCTTCACTGGTGTTCACACCACGTACAACCATCAAAATCGACTCACACACAGCTTCTGTCAGTGCCAGCCCTACACAGCCGCTCAGCACGTGCAGTTTTGCTTCTTATCCCAGTTCACCCTCTCAGCTACGTAATCCTCCTCCCTGGAACACCATCCTTGTGCTGCAGCACGTAACCAAGAAGCCCAGCTACAGAAAGATCCCTCCTTCCAGCTACATCTTATACTTCCAAAATACTTCTTACATTGTCATCAGCTCTGATGCTCCAAATCAGTCTCTCACACGGGTGGTAATAAGCACCTTTTCATGAACAAGTGAGACACTCCGTATTTTTCCCCCTTCATTCCAGAGCAATAAGCTCCTGGTAAAAGCAACCATCCATACATCACGATGTTGCCCATCTCCCATGGTTTTGGCAGGAATGAGCTTTTGGATGCCAAGTAGAGGGATGTATATCCCCCTCCATGGGAGAAGGAAAGCTGGGGCAGTGCCAGAGTAAAAGCAAAGGTTTGGGGAGGAAGAACTAAACACAAGCCCTACCTGACTGTGTTCATGAGACGACGAGCCCTTCCCTCGGGATGGGGAACAGCTGCCATCAAGCTGCTCGCTACAATCCGCCGTCCACTGCAAAAGGGATAAAAAAGGGATTGTGTAAAATAATAGTCGGGCTGGGGAAAACTGCTGCGTCAGTCCAGAGCACACAGAAAACACCCTCCGGCCGTGGGCATCGCTGTAGGCCTGTGGCACACCCTCCTGTTTGAGGATGATCCCAAAGGCTTTGGCCTGGAAATGCTCCACCCGTTGACAGCCAACAGAGGGAAGATGCAGGAACAACTGTGGGAAGGCACCTGAAATGCTGCTTTGGAGTAAAACTCAGCCCCAATACCTCCGTGCAGACTCTGACAGTGTTTGCAATCCCAGGCATGTGGTACACACCTGGACGGCTTGACTTCATCACCCTTCTTCATGGAACTCTTCCGTGGGAAGATGGGAAAATTCTGCTTTTCCCAACTCCCTTTGCTTCAGTGACAGGCAAAACCCCACAGCTGCCAAAATCCTGTGTTTTTAATTTAAACAAAACAGAAAATGAGGGTGACAGAGCTGTAGTTTCAGCCACTGCCATACAGCCTAAGCCAGATTCTCCCAAGGTTTGACAGCAAAGTGCCTCCACCAAAGTAATTGAACTTGGGGTCATTTGTTGTTGTTTTTTTGGGTTTCTCCCCTTCCCCCCCGCCAAAGAAATGAAGGGAAGCATGACACTGGAGAAACAAAATAAAATTAACAAAAAAAAAAAAAAAAAAAAAAGCAATTTCCATTGGACAAAAATGAGAGATGCTTCTTAATCTTAAAGACATTTTGTCACTACCCCAGCAAAGTTGAGACTGACCAGTCCCATTTCTGAGGTCTTTCATCCTGGAGGTACCTGGCTGCTCCACACACACTGACTAGTTGTGGTATTGCCATGGGCAATGTGCAAAGAAAACGAAAAGTCAGCTCCACAGAAACAACATCACTGAGAGCCCTTTGACAGGTATGGATAAAGCCACAGACAAATCACCCCTAGAACAGTCCATGATTCCTACCCTCATCAGAGAGCCCGTTTTAGCTCACAGATGGGGGATCTCCATCTCCCCTCACTAAAGAGCTGCCCATCACTCTCCTGACACCTCTGCCGACCAACCTGGAGAGGCTCATGTTGCCATCACTCTTCAGAGCCTTCTGCTAGACCTGTGCCCACCTCCTTTAACAATTTTGAGTCCAACCACGTGCTTGATAAGGTCTCCACAGACAAAATAAAATCGTATCTTGCCTCTGACCCTCCTCTTTTTCCTAGCGGGTGCAAGATTGGAGACATCCCCACCATGCAAAAATCCACATTTTGGGATTCTCTAGACAGGTGATGGATTCATCTCCCCTGGGAGTGGCGTGGAGGATGACGCAGTGTGCAATGTGCCTTTTCTTCACCCAGCATGGAGAGCAGCTGTCCAGGGATGTGGTGCCATTCGAGTAACTCACATACATGGGTGAGCGGGTTTATCCTCTCCCAGGCAGGGAGAACATTATTGCAGCCACAAGGAAACAAACCACAGAGAGATTAAGTAACTTGCCCAGTATTAAAGACTTATTTGCTGGCAGAACCTTGCAGTTAAAAACTATTTTCTTGGTCTCAGTCCAGTGCCTTTCCCCTAAACCCATCCTTCCTCCTCTAGCTCTCACTGAGAGGGAACATGCTGCCTTCCATCAGGCTGGCTTCCACCAGGGTGACTCCAGCCAGCTGCAGGGTATGTGTGTGTTTATTCCTTGCGTTGCTAAGTAGTGATCAGGCAAATTAAATCAGAACTGAAAAATCCTGATTATTTCTTACACAAATTTTGGGAATTAGTTTGAAAAATGAAAATCTCTGAGAGACAAGTGGTAATTCTTTCTTAATGCATCCATTAAGATGTGGCTTTGTAAGTGAATGTAAGAGATCATCTCCACTTCTTCTGCCATAAACAGCCCTGGAAATATGAAATGTTGCATTTTGATGAAGATTCACATATAAATCCTAATTAAACTCCTACACCAATGGTCTGGGGTACAACCACATCTAGCTGCCTCATTTGAGGTGCCTCTAAACGTGGTTTATTAAAAGGTTCAGTGCTCAGATCTTCCATTATTATGTGTTTATCTCTTAAAATAAAACCTAACAATCTTGAGAGAGAACACTCCCATAAACAGACACTAAAAACCAGCAGCTCCTTTTTTCCAGGACAGACCAGGAAGGAAAGCTAAAATCCCATTTCCACAACTGAAGGATGGATTTGATTGTTGCAATCAAGGATCTTGATGCAAAAACTACACATAAGCAGCCACAAGAATTAGCAGTTTTTGTCCTTAAGATGCAGGGGGAGCCTGGGCTTATTGGTAGAGCTGTGGACAGGCTAGAAAAGGTTGTAAAACTTTGTCTACTAATTTATTTCTAATTCAAGAATATTTTTAATCTTGATATGTTAATAAGCAGTGCTTGTCTGTTTGACCTGAAGTCCTTCCAAAGTGTCCCTTCAAACACAGAAATTTTCCAGCCTTAGCTTAAAAAATGTACTATGAAGTACTTTAGACTGCCAGATTTTCAAATTTATTTTCTCCTACTTCCAGCAGCTTTGATCCTCAAATTCTAAAAGATCTCTTGAGCAAAATCTATTCTCAAAAAGGCTCCTTTGATTGGCAATTTCACAATATTCACAGTATAGATAAGGCTGGAAAGGACCTCAAAGATCATCTAGTCCAACCTAATTTCTTTACATTGAGATGACACAAACCAGGTCCAGAGCTCTGGGTCAGATCCTCAGCTTCATCAAACCTGCACAGCTCAGATAGAGCACACATTTCAGATGGGACCCTTCATATATAAAATCATGGAATGGTTTGGGTTGGAAGGGAATCTCAGGGCCATCTCATTCCACTCCTCTGCCATGGACAGGGTCACCTTCCTCTAGACCAGGTTGTTCCAAGCCCCATCCAGCCTGGCCTTGGACAGTTTGAATGATGCACCTTCACACCATAAAAAACTAACCCAGTATTAAGAGACCACTGCCAACTGGATGGTGACCTCATATACACATGTATGTGTATATATAAATGTGTATAGATGTGTAATCTCACCAAAAGCCAAGCTGCCTCAAATCCAGTGTTTTATTCAGCCCTGCTTCACATCCACACCCTAGAAAAGCTACTTCAGCTGGACACACACTCCCAACACAACGCCACAGGTCAGCAGCGTCCCCCTGTCCCTCTCCCACCCCGCAGTGTGCCCTCCACCCACCTGTGAGATGTGGGACTGCGTTTTCTCGCTCTCGCCATCTGCCTCCGTCTTGTCCGTCAGCAGCCCCTGGACCTGGTACTCCAGGACGTAGCTGTCGATGAAACGCTCCAGCTCCTCAATCTCCTGGGAGCGGCTGCTCCCCGCCTCCGAGGAGGCCGATGCCACGGACGAGTTCTCCATCCCTTCCGGAGATATGCTGAGAACAGAGCGGGCCTGAGAAAGCGAAATAAAAGACGGCAAGAAATTATTTCCCAGCAATTACTAGAAAAGTTTTTTAAAAAGCCCCAGTAGGTATTGGTTACCACGGGCAGGAGATTTCTTGCTGTGCCTCTGCATTTATAATAATCCTAGGATCTCACATTTAGAGTTTCCAGGCATGCCAATAAAAAGAGTTCCATTTCCGTAATGTTCCTACATTTAAGGGAAACAGACATATTTCCTGCCCTCCTTCCTAAAACTCAGACTATACATTGAAAACCTCCAGACACATGCACAAGAGAAACTAAACCTAAAAGGCTTAATTTAATAAATCCACAGCACTAGCTGTGCTGGATAAGGGTGAGAAGCCAGGAATGATGGACAAGGAGTAGGAAGAAGATGATAACTGGAAAGCTTCTCTAGGACAGTGGCAGTAAATAATGCTGAGTCAATATCACAACTAAATAATCCAGAGAGGAGGTGAAACAGAGATCACAACAGAATTTATTTTTAAAGCCTCTCGGTGCAGGAGAATGACTCTGTAGAAGATATAGGGACTTCATGATGCTCTTCCCCTTCTTACTTCTCCAGGGCTCAATGTCAATTACGTGCAAAGAAAAGAAATCACCTGCTCCTGGACCTGTGCTGGACATGGCACTGATCCCTCCTCTGTGGGGACCAGGGACAGAACCCCAGGGAATGGCCTGGAGTTCTGTCAGGGGGGGTTCAGATTGGATCTCAGGCAAAGGTTCTTCCCCCAGAGGGTGGCTGGGCACTGAACAGGCTCCCCAGGGTTTGGTCACAGCCCCAAGGCTGCCAGAGCTCAAGGAGCTTTTGGACAACGCTCTTGGGGACAAAGTGGGATTACTGGGGTGTTCTGTGCAGGGCCTGGAGCAGGACTGGATGACCCTTGTGGGTCCCTTCCAACTCGGGATATGAGTCTATGTTTGGAAAGAGCTAAGCTTTGGACCAGTGTCTTGTGGTAAGACTCATTCTTCCTCCCCTGCAGCTCAGAGAGTGAAGATCAGGAGCTTCCACCATGTTGCAGGACATAGAGACTTCATCCCTCACCCTCTCCTTCACCAGAAACTGGTATTTACAGTCTGCCTTGAGGCAAGTACAAAATTACTAAGCAAATTCGGAATGAACCACATGCTATCCGGAAGGGGAAAAAAAAGTCTGTTCCCAGCTCATGTAATTTCCAGCTCCTGAACTATATTCTCATCTGTCAGTTCTGAACAATTGTGGCTTCATTTGGAAACTGCGGAGAACGAGCAGTTCTGGCCTAAGGATTTCATCTGCTCAAAGAATTATTCCCAAATGTGCCCAGACTGTCAAAAAGGCTCATTATGCAGATCAATATCACACATTAGTTCCTGAACAAAAATCATGTGACGTATTAATAGAGAGAAAGAAAAAAGAAGTCAAGAAACTGAAAAAGGAGGAGTCCCAGAGAGTGTGGAGCCTTCAAGGAGGGCATGCTTCCACCCTTTTTGCTAATTAGTGCCAATTGACAATTGGAAAGAACAAATTATGAAATAGAGAGGTAGGGGACAGATGACATGGGTGGCATCAGTTGGGACGGAGCAAGCAGGGTCAGAGGTTATCCTCCATCCCCCAGGGCACGTCACAAAGCCCAGTGGTTTTTTGCTTATTTTAGGTTTTTCTGAGGGTGGTACTGGAGGAAATTCAGTCCAGGGCACCTTGAACACCCACGATAAAGCATAAAGTAGAGGATGGGCTAACACCTGCCTCCACTTCTGGTGTGCTGTGCCCAATCAACATTTTGTGCTTTTAGCAACCAGAGAAATGGTGAACTGAAAGGCAACAGGTTTGCCAGAAGCCACCAGGTCCAAAAAACAAGTGTAAATCACACATTTGAGATATTTAGGGATCTCTAGTAGGAAACACTAAAACCAAGTCATCTTTCAGCGCCATCACCTCTCTCCAAAGAAAACTATCACTCATCAGGAAGAAAAGTTCCCCTAAGGGACTCTAAGGGTCATGAGGTCATGTCTAAGGGTCATGAGTTAAAGTCTACACTTTAGACAGGATCCCCCCTGGACACAAAGATCTTTGGAACAGATGCCCATTATGGGCAGTGAGTTGGCTAACATCCAACCCTTGTGACAAGAAAAAACATGAAGAAGTCACAGTTTGCACTAATTTTTGTATGTTTAGTCTGCACCACGTTGGTGTGACACACAGATCGACATCCCAGTGTGCTGGGGCCACTGCCAATACACCACTGACACCTACCCCAATTCTCACCCATTTCAGATTACTTTCTCCCAGCCTGCATGCAACTGACCTCCTCAAAGCCACCAGCCTCCCCAGAGACGTCCCAGATGAGCATTGTTTTGATCACAATCCTCTTCAGAAGCTTTTTAAGGTGATACCTACTGAATTCTGGGCTCTACCAAAATCTACCAAGTCTGAGACGCATGTTTACAAAACCTGCTTGAGAAAATCAAACCAAGATGATCAGAAGCCTACAGAGGTCAGTTTTGAGGCTCTTAGAAGCTGGTTCCTGTTTCAAGCAGCCTGGCCCTTCAAAGTGAAGAGCATTTAGAGGAAAAATGTGGGTTCTTCCTCCTTGGCAGGAGGCATTGCGGGAAGGAAAGAACTCGCCTAGATCCTGACACATTCAAGTCCACCTGCAAAGGTTTACTTTCCCCATTAACCTTAAGCCTTGTCTCCCTTTCCAAAATGAACATCATTAATCCACACAGATTGCCTGATATGAAGCCTGTATGGTTTTCTGCTTTTCTTGGTGCTCTGTGCCTGGAGCGGGTTTCCCATCTTGCCTCGCCCTCAAGACACGTACAAAAATGAGGTTTTCAAAGAAAAACCCAAGTCCACATTTGATCAGCAAGGCAGTTGGCATTCTCTGACAATGAGCAACCAAATGTTCTTGAGAGCTCTTCATGGAGCAGTGATCCCTTGGATTTGTGTTGGCTCAGCACCAACCACCAAGGATTTCCAGACCTCAGATACATTCCTCAATGACAATTAATAGAGCTCAACCTCAAATTTGCATGGGAACTAGATGACCTTGAAGGTCCATTCCAAGTCAAACCATTCTAGGATTCTGTGAATCTACAGAGTTCATGCTGTGCTCCTTACTATGACCATTAAAGAAGGAATCATTAGCAGAAAAAAGTCAATAGATGTGCAAACTGCTTATTGTAACTTAATAATTATCAGCATTACCGTAACGTTATTAAGAGTGATCTAAATAGGGTTGTTGCTCAGGCAAGATGAGCAGTTTTTATGGTGACTATATAGGTTTACTCTCAATCAGCAAATAATAAGAACAAGCAGTTTTTGTGACATTTGTACGTTCATTCCCTTTCTCCTAACAGTGCTCCAGGCTCGCTGAACTTGTGGAACTGAGTGGTGAGTCTGATAGGTGATGAGCAGCAATGGAGAAAGAACACATTTTGGGCAAGATGAGTGGGAGGCAAAAGGACAGTTACAACCAACAGGATGCTAGAAAATATGAGTCCATGATGAGAAGACCACAGACACACAGGACAGCAATGCATTTCCATCAGCTCACTGCAGCCTGGGTGAGAGGACCCCATACATGCGTATTCCCAGAGGGAAGAGGCTCCAGTCAGCCCTTCTCCACACCAAGATAAAGCTTCTCCAGAACCTGGGCTGCAGCAGACAGGCAATGTCAAGACAGTACCACAGGGCAGTCTCACAAAGCTCTTCCCCTGGGGTAGCACCCACCTGTGCCCCAGATATCCCAAGGGAGCAGGGACTCCAACCCCAGGCTAACATCATTCCTTGAAGTGAGGGGGTGGAAGCTTTTGACACTGACATTGCCAGCAAGAGTGCTATCCATGAAGGGATGCTGCTAAAACAATTCTTACAGAACCACTGAATCACAGAATTGTTGAGATTGGAAAAGATCTCCAAGATCGAGTCCAATCGTTCCCCCAGCTCTGCTAAGGCCACCACTGACATACATCACCAAGTGCCACATCCACATGGCTGTGAAATCCCTCCAGGGATGGGGACTCCACCACTGCCCTGGGCAGCTGTGTCAGGGCTGGGCAAACCTTAAGGTAATGAAATTTTTCCTAATATCCAATATAAACCTTCCTTGGCAAAACTTGAGGCCATTTCCTCTCATCCTGTTCCTTGTTCCCTGGGAGCAGAGTCCAACCTCCCCCCCAGCTCCCCCCTCCTGTCAGGGAGGTGCAGAGAGCCAGAAGGTGCCCCCTGAGCCTCCCTCAGCCCCTACCCCAGCTCTGTTCCCCTCCCTGGACATGCTTGAGCCCCTCAGGGTCTCTCTTGTCTGAGGGGCCCAGAAGTGCCCCCAGCACTGGAGGCGCCCCAGCAGGGCCAGCACAGGGCCTGGGACACACCATTGACCTCTTGCCCATCTGGGCTTGTGTTCAGCCACTGCCACCAGCATCACCAGGGCCTTTCCCAGCTTTTCAGCCACTCTATTCTATCCTGGAGCTGCAGGGGTTGGTGTGACCCAAGTACAAGCCAGTTCTTTCTCCAATTCAGCACGACAAATCAACATCCTGACTTGCTATTAGCACAACAATTTCACATCTCACTCCTACCCAATGTCCAACAGGGCCAAGCATCAGCATAGAAAACAAAATACAGATTGCCTAAAATCAAACACATGACGAAGTTTCTTGCAAGGTTGTGGCATTTAAAGACAAGAGAAACAGGAATATCACGACATCACACACATCCAAATAGCAAAAGGTTGAAGTGGATTTACCTCACAACTACACTGCCAGGAGATAATACTCAAAGTTAACACACAAGGTGATTGGGAAAGAACTCTTAAAACACAGACTTCAGGCAGAGCTACATCACATATCAGGCTTCTTCAGACTTAGGCATCTGTACTGAATTTCAAGCAGTCTAACCAGCACCAGATCCCCATGAAGAGCAAGTGCTCAGCCCATCTTGCAACAGCCTGGCCTCAGCTGTTTAGATGTGGACTTAAATGACTCATTTAAAGCATTTAATTGGAGAACCTATGTCTCTTCCTTACTTATTCTCCATTTAAACACTAAAAAAATCCCAGGCCAGTCCTCTCTGCCTCTGTGACTCCAAAGCAAGGCAGGAGGAATGCAAAGCAGCCTTTCTCTACAGCAGATTTATTCCTCTGAAATGCCATCACAGGCCAGCTGCTGGATAGTGACAGTCTACAGAGCTATCCTGACAGATCCCTGAAATCCTTTCTCTTGCCACACGGGATTTATCAGCCCATGTTTTGCCAGGAACAAGAGACGCTTCCTACAAAAGGCTGTTGCGGTGCAAATTCTTCACGTACCAACGCAGCCACCTCCTTCCAAAGTGTTGTGACAGGACTTTCAGCGTCTCTCTTGTGTCTGTCCTCCCTTGGGGGTTTATAATAAACACATTTTAAATATTGCTGTGACAGGTCCCTTCTGCTCTGAGGTTTGTGGGACATGAACCAAGAAGCACCTTGGCAGCCCAGGTTTATCTGTCTGCACCTGCAGGTGATGGTGGCAAAACCAAACAAGAGACTCCCACTGAGACCCAGAAAGGCTCCAGCCCAGTCGCAGACATCATATCCTGCCTCATGAGCAACCAACACCAACAGTCACACCTCTTGTAAAGGCCTCAAAACCCACACCATTGCTCTCTACTCCCTACAGTGACGTTGGACATCACCCTCTCCAGGTGATGATGAATATCCAGAGTGAGAGGCCTCTTCTGCTCGGTGTCTCTCTGAGAAGAACCACCATACATCATCATCTCCTGCCCACTCAGGCTCCAAAGGTTTTCCAAAGCCACTGTGCACGGGGAAGGAGATCCCTTCATCCCCAGGCCTTGAAAGTGAAGGATGCTTTTGACTACACAGACCAGGGCAGAGCAGCTGGTGCGGGACAACCCTCCTACTTATTGTTGGCTTCTTATCAGCACCTTCAGGTCAGGTGAAACCCTTTGCAAACAACCATCCACCAGCCCACACTCTGGCAGCAGTACAGCCAGAAGGACCTTTGACCGTCCGTGTCTGGGGGTTGAGCTCCTGGCTACCAGCACGGCCACAGCGTCCTTTTAATTCCCAGCATCCCCTTTTAATCAGCTCCTTCTGCAGCAATATTTTCTCCCTCCTAATCCAGCCCATTTCCAACCAGTAATTAGCAATGCGTCTTTCTAAAGGAGTGAGAACATCTTGAGAATGAGACAGGTGTTTTATCTTCATTGCTGGCAGGCAGCAACAGTTACTATAGAAAACGAAAGCAATGGTGATGAACCCTGACCCCGTGCATCCAAGTGTTGCTGCACCTCCATGACGAATCACGTGCCTGGTTTGGAATTGCTGCTACAAACCCAGTACCTTTCCAGACACAAAAACATCAAGCACAGAAATGTAAATTACTGGATTCTGGATCTGATCCCTTTCTAATGAAAACATAAACACCTTTGAAAGCCACACGGAGCGCCTGCTGCTGGAGCCAGATCTGAGCTTTTCAGATAGGGGTGCATCCATGGCTGGCTGAGCATTTGATGTATTTCATCATCCCTCCAGGTCTGGTTTCTGGTACCTGGTGATGCAGAAAAGTCCAAGTGACAAGACAAGAGCCCAACAGCTGCCACGTTGCAGTGCCATTCATGAGCCTGGCATGGAACACAGCAGGCAAATGACACATTGAAACAGAGCCATTAAAACAAACACAGAAATAAAT
>WEKX01008719.1:57701-118486 GCA_013390025.1 Pitta sordida
GGGGAAGTCATTACCTTTGGCTTGTGATGGATGCTATTAAGAAAAAGGAAATATGTACCAGCGTGCAACTAAGAAAAGCTGAACTTCAGGAAGTGAGTGGAAGTGGGTTTGTGGACTCACCCCGTGGTGGGATGCTCCACTGCAGGAGAAGTCAGGGCAAATAGACTGTCAGAGCACCACTGGCTGTGGCACAAGAGCAAGGTACACTCTTGTTCCCAGATTTTGATACAAATTCAATATACACATCAGCATTTCTAGATATAAAATCTGAAACAGGTCGTAAAAGGCCTCCAAACACCGACACCTCAATCCAGAACAGCCTGAGTTTTATAACCTATTTTACACTGGCTGATGCTACAAACTGTGACTTAGGTCAGACATAATCCATTTACACATTCCCCTGCTTCTACCAAAAGCTAATGGAACAAGAGCCCACATTACATCTTATCCTTGCTGCTTTTCACCTTTGCAAAGAAAATGTTGCCAGATAAAAATACTGAACAATTATTACGAACAGCTGAAAAAACAGCAAAAAAATTAAAATAATTCAGACATGCTCCTCAATGTCCTCTTCGGAGCTGCACTGTTTCTCCCTGGACAGCACACAGCAGGCTGGGTAGGATGTGATGGCTGCAGGGATTGTGACAGAAGGCATGAACCAAGTGTGTTCTCCTGGCAGAAGAGCCTGCACACATCCTAAATGAAAGCATCACAACAACAAGCTGATCCATACACTTTGGGATGGCACGTTTTGCCAGGCCCTGCAGACCGTCCTTTGTAAATAACCGAAGGGAAACCATTATCAGCAAGGAGATCTTTTCTTGCCAGGCAATATAATGGGCACTTGTGCTGTGAAAAGCTCTGTAATCCTAAAAGACACATCCAACTCCAAGTTGAGATGTCAACCTGCTGATGTAAATCCGTCCTGCCTGTGGCTGCCAGTGGGGAGGGACGGGGCGGGAGCAGCATAGCCTGGTCAGCAGCAGGGCAGGAGTGAAGGCTGCTTAATCCCTATTAAATCATGCCTGCAGTTTGCTGGCAAAAAGCATTTTTGTGCCCTACACCAGCGCGTAGCAGCATTCAGAGGACATACCCTGGCCGCCAGCCAGAACACTGGAGCTGTCACTCCGGATGGATTGTGGGGAGGAGCCAGCTGGTCCTGTCCTCCTGGGAATCACAGGATCACAGAATGGTTTGGGTTGGAGCAAAATTTTAAAGGCCATCTAGTCCTACTCCCTGCCACAGGCAGGGACACCTTCCACTACCCCACGTTGCTCCAAGCCCCGTCCAACCTGGCCTTGGACACTTCCAGGGATGGGGCAGCCACAGAAGCTCTCTGGGAAACCTGTGCCAGGGCCTCCCCACCCTCACTGTAAAAAAATTCTTCCCTGTATCCAGACTGAATTTCCCTTCTTTTGGTTTAAAATAGCATCCCCTAACCTATCAGTGCAAAAGTCTGTTCCTATCTCTCTTACAAGCCCGATTTAAATATTGAAAGGCCACACTAAGTTCTCCCTGGATCCTTCTCTCCTCCCGGTGAACATCCCCAGCTGTCCCAGCCTGGCTCCAGAGCAGAGGGGCTCCAGCCCTTGGAGCATCTCCGTGGCCTCCTCTGGACTCTCTCCAGCAGCTCCAGGTGCTCCTGCTGCTGTTCCCAGGGCTGAATGCAGAATTCCAAGCAGGGCCTCACCTGAGGGTCAGAATCCCCCCATTCCCTGCTGCCCAGGCTGGGGGATCAGCCCAGTCTCTCTCCCACCAGCCCTCCAGGTTCTTCTCCCCAGGGCTGATCCACCTTTATCCCCAGCCTGGATTCATCCCGGGGGTTCTCTCAACTCGAGTGCAGCACCATCACATGGCTTTATTGAACGTCTTGAGGTTCCCATTCTCATGGAATATTGCCTCCACCCCCACCAACTGCTTCCCTTCATTGTGGCCTTCCTCTTTTTGGTAATGAAGCCACTCTGTGCAAGAAGACCATGGGCAGGACAGCCCTCAGGTGAGTTCCAAATTCAACATTTTTGAAAGATGAGATAGGAATGAGGAAGCAAGATGGTTATGGCAGAATCAGCCACCTTCTGCACCATCAGCAATGGAGAAAAGCAAACGTTTCCAGTGTTTCTGCTGCTCCAACTAAAGGAAACAATCATTCCCAGACTCTAGTCTGGGGATGTTCGGGATGGGGTTAAACAAGCAAAGCAAGGAGGAGATCTGAAGGAGAAACAATTCCCTATGACCCAACGCTGGCTCACTTACGGTGGGTCTCTGTGCATATTGCCTAACAGGAGCTGCTGGATTGGAAATGGAAAGAAAAATTATCCAGTAAACATGTGTCAGTTCTCAAAGGAAAGCGTAAAATAACTTCCCATGTCCCCCCCCAAGCTAGTTAAATTCATCTGAAAGACTCCATACACAGATGAGCATATCCAGAGATTTTCTGAATCTTTCATTACTTTCCACTCTTTTAAAATAAAATAAAAAAAAGCTAAAATATCCCAGTCAACAAACTCCAGAATCAAATTAAAATTCCCCAAACCTGTCTCTGGATCCCAGACCCTTCACTACTGCACCACATTCAAATGTATAAGTCATAAAAAAGGCAAAAGATTGGTTTTCACATCACGCCCACCCTGTGACCATCAGTCATTGACCTCATAAGTTCCCATACTGGCAGCAGCTGTGAGATGAGTTCCCCTAAACATTCTAGTGAAAAAGAACAAAAATTGGGGAAACTGGTAATTCTGTACATGCAGAAGGAAAGCAGAAGACATTTCCTCATAAAACTTCTGGTCTAATAACAATAAGTCAAGAGGTGGAGAACCAAACAGAGGCCAGGGAAGCACATAGGGATACGGAACCCCATGAGGTCAGTGCTCAACACCACAGCAGCAGGTCCACAGTGACAGAGGTGGCCAAGCAAAAGGGCATCAGCTGAGCTTTCCAGGACTGCTGTGCCTGCTTCTGACTTCCTCCCCATTAAAGATACCCATGTATCAGCTGCAGCTGCTTGCAAAGACAGGGGGAAAAGCCACAAGCAGCATCCCCCTTGTCCTGCCTACTCACTGACCCTTCTGCTTGGGACACAAGGACAGAGCCTGACACACACTCCAGAAGGGTGTGCTGACTTGTATTCTGGGCCCCAGACTGAGTCAGTCATGAAAGCTTTCCCTTCACCTGGGGCTGGACACAGTGTTCTCCTTAGCTGCTGCTCCTGGTGACATGGACTGGCTGTGGCGCAGACAGTCAAATTTCCACCCAGCAAAGTGATTGCGCTACGGAAAAATGACTCTCACTTCAAACAGAGGGACCATCCAAATTAAACTGAGATCCCAGAGAGTGTTGTGGGCAAAGAGCATCATCTAAAGGCAGGTCTCACAGCTTGAGAAAATCATAGAATCTTGAAATGGTTTGGGTTGGAAGGGACCTCAAAGCTCACCTGGCTCCAACCCACTATCCCAGGGACACCTTCCACTATCCCAGGTTGCTCCAAACCCTGTCCAACCTGGCCTTGGACACTTCCAGGGACAGGGCAGCCACAGCTTCTCTCAGAAACCTGGGCCAGGGCCTCCCCACCCTCACAGGAAAGCATTTGTTCATAGAAGAATTTCTTCCTGGATGCCCTTGCAGACCCTAAACCCATTCCTCAGCCTGCAAGAATCTCCTGCCATGTTCTCCCACATAGTTTCCCCACTGCTATTAGGAGAGTGAATGTGACACCCAGACAGACCCAGGTTTTGCACTGGGCTCCCAACAAGTGCCCCAGGAAGCGACATGATGCAGCACAGGCATCCCAGCATCCCTCAAGGATCCCACAAGGCCAAGGATGCTGCTGTGTGGCAGGGATGGGTTTCCAGCTCCCTGTGAACCCACCACAATGACCAAAGTCCCAGCAGCAGGAACTTCCAGCCCTGGACAGGTGGGGATCAGACCCCTCCCGAAGCTTGGCTTTGCCCAAGCAACATGAACCAAGTCCGCCAGCTTTACCCTCCTCTCCAATCCATCCCCAGCTCTCAACTCCTTCCAGCAGCTCATGAAACAGCTTGAACCAATTCACCAGAAAAACGCCTGCCTCAGGGAACCAGCCCAAAAATACCAAGCAAAGCACCTCCCCAGACAGGAATTTCTGGGAGCTACTGGCCAGCAACCAGCCTCCTTTCCGAGGCTTGAAGTGCATTTTTTCGCAATCACATCCAGACTATCACTCTGCTGGGTCCTCTGCACCAGCAGTGTTGCCACAGATCTCCCAAAAAGCCCTTCCCAGGCAGCTCCATTCTCCGTCTGGTTATTTCCCTCTAAATCACAGTGAGTGAGGGGTGGCAAGAAGGCACCAATGGGGATGGGAAGGCCAGCCTAACTCGAGGGTGCTGCAAGCACTTGCACAGCTACATTTATTGCCCAGGGGACATCAGGGTCTGATAAATAACAGGTAAATGAAGCAGCTTGACTCAGATGAGCCCCACCAGGACAGGGAAGTGTTTGTTAACACAAAGCAGAGAGGCAGGTACTTCTAGGACAAGAAATCTGTCTTGAGATGAACATGAGCTTTGGGAGCGTCTATTCACTTCCACCAGCAGCAACATCTTCCACTATCCCAGGCTGCTCCAAGCCCCACCCCACTTGGCCTTCAACACTTCCAGGGATGGGGCAGCCCCAGCTGCTCTGGGCAACCTGTGTCAATCTTCTCTCTTTGTGTTTGCCAAGGACTTCTGCCCCGTGGAGACACCCTGCTGCTGGTGAGCATTCTCACATGTCCATGATATCCAGAGGCAGCTCAAGGTCTTCCAGCACAAGGAACCAAAGCTGACACGATGCACTCAAGTCCCACATGTTCCCTCCTCCAGTGTGGGACAAGGATCAGGTTTTCCCACTGTCACAGTTATCAGAGGTACAGAATTCCCCTTTTTAGAAGAAAAAGGCTGAACCCATTACATAGTACCAGTAATAATTTTAAAAACCAGTTGTTTGCCAGCAGCCCAGTTTTGGCTCGCTGAATTTTAGATAGTTTTGGTCAAGTCACTGCAGCCACAACGCTGGGAAAGTACTGAAAAAATTCTTTCACCTTTTTTTTTTTCAGGGTTTGTTATTTTTAAACACAGGATTTCTACTTTTATGTCATGGTGATGTACTCTGAATTTCCACTATTCTTTATTATGATGTAAAATAACAAAAGAGATATTTAATTTTGTATTCCAACAGGACTTGACATTATTTTGTTTCCTGCTATTTAACAAAACACTTATTCTCATTGAAACCAGCTAAAAACCCTCTTATTCTTTTCTACGGGCTAATTAAGACCCCTCCCCCCTCCCCAAACACAGTTAACATTAATTATTTGTTTTATGGCCTGATGTTGAGCAGTATTCACTATCTCAGAGGATAACTTGGGGTACTCATCCAGTCACGCTTAAGGAAAAAAAATGAAGTGTTACTGTAATTCAATTATATAGATAGATAGTTATATATACATATATATATATATATNAAACCCCAGCACAGACAAAGGAGTTGAAGCCCTGCTGTGTCCTCTCCTACCCCCTTTCAGGTCAAACTGGATCTTGCACAGGACAAGGGGATTAAAAAAAAAAAAAAGACAAACCAAAACAGGTTTTCAGGATAAGGCTGCTTGACTTGTCATTTTGCAAACGCTCTGCCACCAAGCCCCCGTGGTGCTGCTAACCTCTGCTGATCCCATCAGGTGGTTTAACTGGGAAGCTTAGCAGTAAGCCCTGCTCCTGCAAGGAGACACCACGTTACATCAGGTTATTCTCTGCCCAACAAGGGCCATGGAGGCCTTCAGACAGCACAGGGAAAAATCCCAACCACAATTTTCAGGAAGAAAATTAAGTGTATGAATGGAGGGAACTCACCCCAAGTTGCAATGTTTTGCTGTTGGGGTGAATTTCAATCTCTGAGGTTTTATTTTTTTTAATGTTGAAGTACCTATTAAATCCTGTTAACATGCTGCAAAATCCCTGTCCTGCTGAAAGAAAAGGAATTTTGCACCTCTAAAAGGCACCTGGCCTAAACCTGTAGCCAAATAAATCCATTATGAACAGGAAAAGGGGCAGGTTGAGAAGGGAGAAAGCAGAGCAGGGAGTGCAAAAGGAAGGAAAAATGGGAACAAAAAAGCATGATAGGCAACAAAAAAAAAATGGGAGAGGGAAATAAAAAATTTGATAGGGAACAACAATAAAAATGGGATGGAGAACAACAATAAAATGGAACAGGGGACAAATAAAGCGGATAGGGAAGAAAAAATGGGTAGGAAACAACAATAAAAGGGATAGGCAACAAAAGAAACGGGATAAGCAACTGAATAAAAAAAAACAGGATAGGCAACAACTCTGCATCCATGAGCAGGGCATAGAGTGTCACCGCGCAATTTTCACCCATTAACTTTGGCAGGCAGAGGATTTCTGCAGTACAGAGGATGCGTGTGTACAATCAGGGCAGAGGGAAGAGGAAGGAGCTGTGATGAAGAGTGGGACTGCAAGGAAATCCCTTCAGGGAGCCTGCCTGGACAGCCTGGCTGGCTGGGACCACCAAACCCACCGTAATGGCCATTAAAGCATGAAAGGCAGTTCCCAAGTACTTACACCCTGTCTGGCTACAAAACTCACTCTCAGGCTTTACATACCCTGAGTGAATGAATGATGTTATTAAAAGACAGACAATAAATCAAACAGCAGCTTGGAAAAACCCGGGAAGCCTCAGGAGAGCCAAGGAAACCTGCACTATGCAGGGAAGCATGAGATTACAATAATTAGGTCAGCTGGCGATAAGCCTTCTCAGTGCACACAGACTTGCTGCCTTGCTAGAAAGTGGTGACGGCCCTGAGGAGCTGAGAAACCCCACAGAGAAATGCCAGGGGTTTAGAAAAGACAGGGAGCAGAAAGCCTTCTTCCAGGAGCAAACTGCAGCAGCTGCTCAGCTCCGAGTCTGAGGATCGGTAGGCGCAGGTATCAGCAAAGTCCTTCACTTTGAGATATGGCTGAGCACTCAAGCAGTGACCCAAAGGGGTGTGTGGCTGCCATCCTTGGGAACAGCCCCAAGACTCAGCCAGATGAGGCCCTGAGTAGGCAGGTTTGATGTAGAAGCTGGCTCTGTGCTGAGCAGAGGGGTGGGTGAGAGGATCTACAGGGCTTAGTGCAATCCAGAATAACTCCAGGATCTCACCTAGGCAGACCTTCCCTTAGCCCAGGCTTCCAGGACAAAGCCAGAAAGTCTTACTTCCAGCTGAATCAAAAGCAAAACAAACTTCTTCAGAGCTGCAAGTGTCCTGGAAGCCCAGGCTGACCTTCAGGAGAGGAAACAGGTTGATGTGAGCTCAAGTACATGACAAAGCTGCCTGCTCCAGGAGGCAAAGGGGATGGGCACATGCAGTGAGCAGGGTAAGGATGCACTTTTCCCTGTACAAAGGGAAATGGAAGCTTTTTGTTACCCATCTCTTCCTCCCTGGATGGTTTGCCATCAGCTCTGCCCAACCTGGCTGCCTCAAGCCTCTCAAGGACTGGGAAGAGCGGCAGCTACAACTCCAGAGTAGGGGGGTGGATTGAGCTCACATCCACATGTTTGACACCAAAACAAGCAAACACGAAAGACAGACCAAAGAGACGAGGATGTGCTCATTGCCCTGACCCCCTTGTCGCTCTTCCTCTCCACCTGTACCATCATCTGCCTCTCTCTGATTTGGCCACCCAATACAGGGGCCCATCTCCATCCCAGAACACAGAAACCAGTCCTTGGGTCTCCCTCCAGGCACTGATTTGAATCAAACCCTCACCTTCCAAAAAACACTTGCTTTTCCTAACAGAGGAGGCAGACACTCCTTTACTGGAGTCTCCACATTTTTTTTTTTTCTAAGCTGCTTCTTTCTGAACACCTCACCAATATTCCCACCTGCCCTTACAACCCACAACAGATCCTCGGAGCAAATCAAACAGCAACAAATAGGACGAGAAGCTCTTGTGAAGCCTCAATGCTTCCAGTCCACACAGCTGTGTTGATACCAGCAAGCTCCTCCCACCAGCCACCTGCTGGGTGCTCCAACCTCTGCTCCCTCAGGTGAGACCCCACCTGCAGAGATGCTCCAGCTCTGAGAACTGTCCAGAGGAGGCCATGGAGATGCTCCAAGGGTTGGAGCCCCTCTGCTCTGGAGCCAGACTGGGAGAGTTGGGGGTGTTCACCAGGAGAAGAGAAGGATCCAGGGAGACCTTGGAGCCCCTTCCAGAGCCTAAAGGGGCTCCAGAAGAGCTGGAGAGGGACTTCACTGTCCCTTCCAAGCCATCCCAGGATTGTGCAACTCTATGAATACTTGAATTCTTTCAGGGCACAAGTACTTCAGTGACTGACTGATGCCAGTTAACCCCAATCTTCACCAAGACGAGCATCCTACAGACCCAACTGCCCTCTACGTGCTGCATACAACCACTAAATTCCTGCACTCACTACAGTTCACTAGCCAAAAATCATTGGCCCCCTTTAAATATACACAAAATATTTTTCCATATTCCTTGGTCATGCAGAAGACCTCATGCACAATGTGCACACTCAGCTTCCAAAATCCTCTCATTAGCCTCCTGACCAATGCTCTCACTTGGTGCCGTGCTCTGACCTCCCTCCAGCACACTAAAAAACAGGGGCTACAGTTCCTCATGTCCTTTTAATCAAAGTTCACTGCTTTTTTGTTAAAATAATTGGCTAATCAAACCCATTGCTTCCAAGCTGACACTCCTCCTAATGCTTTAATCAATAGACAGTGATGCTCAGAAGAGAGCTAACACAGCCTGAGCTGAGCACAGGTGCTGTGAGGACAAGGCCACGAGATTTCAGCTGTGTCACTTGGATGACGTGGAAGAAACCTGAGCAGAGAGAAGCTGGAAGCACATGATGCACGTGCCTATAAACAGAATTAAGGAAATAAGTGGCAAAATACAGCTTGAGGCTCATTATCCTATGGAGAGGAGCAGAGGAAGGCTTTGCTGGCTGATATCCAGCCAATCTCACACTTGTAGGCACATGGAGAACATCAGAAACACAAAAGGATGGAGGGAAGGACTTGAAACAAGATCCACCTCTTACATTCAGTTAGACAGATCTGAGTCACATCAAGAAAAAAAGATGAACATAACCAAGACAAACCCAGGCTGGGTTACTGAAGTACTTCTGGGTGATGACCATCTTCATGCTTCCAGCACCACCCTACACTCTGATGCAAATATTCATCTTGGCTGCTGAACTTTCACAACTCTCCCACTACAAATTTTTTCACATCACCCACCACCGTGTCATGACCCAAGTTTAAAGCACAGATTTTCATTTTAATGCCTGTATCGTCTGACAACAGCCAGAACTGGGCAGAGAAGACAAGGTGATGTTGACAGGCACCCACACTCCACCTGCTACAAAGGGCTGGCCCAGGTCAAGGACCAAGGGACTGGAAGAAGTGTGATTTGACATGGATATTACAAGAAACAATTCTCTTGTTTTCTCATTTTTCTGGGTTTTCCAGACCAAATAATTTCTTCTTTCCCAAGTGCCTCCCTCATCTTTCCAACTGGCCTTCGTCATTGTCCAGAAACATCTGGTTGAACTAGACAGGTCTGATCCAACAGAGTTCCCGACAAGGATTAGACAGAACTGGGTCTTGGCCTCGTGCTCCTTACCCCAAGATTCTGGGGCACTGTTTTGGGGCACTCAATAACTTTGCTGCCAGCATTAGGCTGCTCAATATGAGAACTCCAGGTAGCCTTCCGTGCACTTGGAGGTACAACAGAGGTGCTTCAGTCAGTCAGAAGCTTGGTCTAGCCCTTGCAAGCTATTAAGAGTTACGCTGGCACTAATCCTACAACATGAAACCACCACCCACAAAGCCAAAAGGCCACGTTCTCCAGTTCTTCTCCCACGTCTGTAGCACCAGAGAGTCAGGATGAAGGTTATAGTGCTACTGGATGCCATCCTTTTTCAGCAAGGATCTCATCACAGGCAAATTATTACTCCTGAAAGTGGTACTTTCAGAGAAGATAAAATTTGAGAGGAGAATAATTTGGAACAAAGATAATTCCTACTCCAACAGCTTCATAAATTGAAGGAGCAAGTGGCGCATACTGGAATTTTCTGAGCAGATAACAATTGCATTCAGGGTTTGAGTACCTGGATTTTGGGGGGGAGAGGGAAGGTTCTAGAGGCTCAGCAGTTTCATCTCCCTTTTATTTTCCCTTCTCCCCTTTAGAGAGAAGTAGACCTTGCAGCCAGCTGTGCTGGCTTCCAGGGTAAGAGAATAATTAACTCAAAATGAATGCATTTGTTTTTTTCTATAGAACATGCACGACAAATGCCTGGTATCAGAGTGGCAGACGATTTAGTGACTCCCTTGCTGAGCAGCAGTGTCTGCAAACCCTGCGGAGAGCAACCAATGTGTCCTCCCTCGTATTTAGCAGCCGGTTCAGCTCTGCTGTGAAAAGGATGCCGGCAGCAGTCCTGCACGGAGCCAGCACATCCATTCATCCATCCATCCATCCATCCATCCATCCATCCATCCATCCATCCATCCATCCATCCATCCATCCATCCTTCACAGCCCAGCCACCCTTCATCAGTGCCAGCAGCCCGCCCAGAGCCACCTCCTCTCCAGGATGAGTCCACGACATCAAATGTCATCATTTTTTAATACTATGACCAGGCCAGCCCTCAAAATTTCATTTGGTTGGATCTTCCTCTACAGATGTCTGCCTGGGTGAGGAGCAGACAGGAGACCTGGAGCTGCCACAGGCCTGGCAGCATGTTCTCCTCGCTGCTTTACTCTCCTCCTGGCACAGGGGAAGCTCCCGCTGACAGCTCATCCTTCCCCACGGTGCCCTTCCCTGCCGAAACGTGAGGGAGGGAGGCTCCTGCTGAATGAAGCGAGAGCGTAACTGGAGGTGCTCAAGAAAAACCACAGCAAAGCCAGCAAGGGATGACTGTGCAAATCAGAGCAAGGGAAAGGCTGAATCACTTCCTCCCCCACAGCCCTAAATAGAGAAGAGCGTTAAGGAACACCATCCTCTGAGCTGACAAAAAAGGAAGAGAATCCCCAGTTAAAAAAAAATAAAAATCAAAGTGCATATAGTGACAGCAGAAGGGGAAGGGACAGAAAAGGCATCCTCGTGCTGCTGCTGTAACTGGGACAGGAGCAGAGAGAGGCAGAGCATCACCCTGTGGGAACTGGAGGCTCACTAATCACTTCTAACAGCAGCTCCAAGGCAAGTTCACGGACCATGGATGACGCTGAAAAGCCACTGCACCAGGTGATGATGCCAGCCATGACCTCAGTCTTGATGGGAAACTGCAATGAGCCTGGGAAGAGTCTGGGCAAGCTTTTGGGGACAGATTTCACCCGCTCCTCAGCATGCAAACACTGCGTGAGCTTCTCAGTGGTAACCTGTGAAATGTCACTATCAGGAGTGATAACGGTGTAACACCTGATTATCCATCCCAGCAGGTACAAGGCAAGAATAAGATCAAGGCTGGAAAACCCTTCTGAACTGCAGGATAGCAGTACAGACAGGAGACTCTGCAGAGAAATCAGAGACCAGCTTTTCACTGCTAGTTCAGTGGTCACGGACAAGCACAAAATCTGGGGACAACAGAGAGATAGAACAGAATAGAATAGAATAGAATAGAATAGAATAGAATAGAATAGAATAGAATAGAATAGAATAGAATAGAATATGATTGGGTAGGAAGGGAACCTTTAAAAGCCATCTAGCATCATCTCAACACGTTCTCCCTGACAGCATCCCTACGGCCAACTATTCCTTTTCCATGTTCAAAACGATTTGGTTTATTTCCTAAAAGAAAGCATAGTGAATTACTAACAGTACCGATGAGTTACTGATGTGTTAACTGACCCACCTGCACCCAGACAGAAAATATTTACGCTTGCAATTGATCCAGCCTCTCCTTGGAGGCAAGAAGAAATTTGCATTTCCCTTTTCCAACTTTTTTTTTTTATATATACAATCTGTAAGCTCTTATCTTTAAGATGTGCCCTCCTCTGTCAAATTCGGCTGAAATTGGTCCCCGGGTTAAAAAAGCTTCCAGAGAAACAGCTAGTGACAGCCAGTCTGAGTGCATAAACCTCATTTCTGTTAATTAAAAAAAAAAAAAAAAGCTAGCACAGAAACAGAGGAGAAGCTTCAAAGTGGCTGTTTGCAGTCGATAAATAAATCTTTCACCCCGTGTAATGAAAATACATCTCAACAAAAAGCCACACAAATATTCTTCCTCAGAATCAATCCTGAGAAAAACAATACGTGCTCTGCAGATGCTCTGAAATACAGGAGGGAGGGGGAGGGACCAGCACCCTGGGGTGAGTCTTGGCTCTAAAAGCAGCCTGGCAGAGAAGGATGCCGCAACTCTGCCGGGAACCAAGCAGCTCCAGAGGGCTGTGATATCCTGCTCACCTCTGATGCTGCTCCAAGCATCTGCAGAGGCAGGGAAAAAAGCTCCTCTCCCTGCGCCAGGCCAGCACAGTGATGGACAGAGCAGGGATGCAGGCAGGGATGGAAAACTCAGCATTCACCAGAAGAGCTTTCCAGAAGTGTGTGTTTCATTGCAGAGCGGCTGTCAGGATGCGAGAAACTGCTGATCTCAAAGGAAAGGGGAAAAGCTGTTGGAGAAAGCCATCCATCACCTCAGCACAGCTGGTCCCCTGCAGCTCTTCATCCACATCTATGGCCTCCTCTTCCTTTAGAGGCCTCTCCAGACACCGTGGTGAGACCCCACAGACCCTGAAAACTCCACCTAATTCATCCGCTCTCTTGCAATGATGAAATGTGCACGTGGCAAGAAAAGAAAATTAGGAAATAATTTCCAAAAGCACCCCTGAGCCTCCACGTCCAGCTGTAAAATCTCCAGCTGCAAAAATTACTGCTGCAAGTTTTAGGGTCACCAGTCCGGCTTCCTGAGCCAGGGAAAAACGCAATCAGAGATGCCTCCAAGGCACTTGTCTGGCTGGAAAGAGACATTCCTTGGATCACTGACATGCCATGATTTAAGGGAATACACTTCCCATGGGTGCAGGCATACACCCTCTCTCTTCTCACCTTGCAAGGCAAACACCACCCTAAATACAAAACATTGTTATTAGCCTCCAGCTGACAATCACAGCACAACCACAACCCTCCCTGCTTTCCTTTCTTCACTTTCCCAGACACACAACATGGTATTTTCAATGACATGTTATTAAAATCCCCGCTGGCTTCACTGCAGTCAGACACAGTGCCCAGGACTCTTCCAGCACAGCGGGTTTGGTTCTGGGTGGGTGACACAGGGAGATGCAGCACTCAAACACAAACCAGCTCTTCAGACTGCAGAAAAGGAGGCTCAGGGGGGACCTTCTTGCTCTTTACAACTCCCAGGAGGGAGGTTGTAGTAAAGTGGGTGTCAGATTCTTCTCCCAGGTAACAAGTGACAAGAGGGAATGGCTGCAAGATGCACCAGAGCAAGCCTGGATTGGATATTAGGAAAGGTTTCTTCACAGAAAGGGTGGTCAGGCACTGGAACAGGCTACCCAAGGCAGTAGTGGAGTCACCACCCCTGGAAGTGTCCAAAAACCATGTGGATACAGCACTTGAGCACACACTTGAGTGATGAACATGGTGGCAGTGCTGGAATGATGGCTGGATTTGGTGATCTTAGAGGTATTTTCCAACCTTAATGATTCTCTTAGTCCACGACTGGCAGACTACTGCTTTGGGCTGCCTTGGTTGGACCTACACTGCACCATTCTCCTCCCAGTGATCACAGCACACGATTCCCTGTACGACAAAACCACCCTTTAAAACTCACCCCAAGATTATTCCTGCAAGGTCCCACACTAGCAAACACTAAGACATGTTTTTGCAGATGCTGACACCCTTCAAAGCCACCTGCAGAACTCGGTGGACCCAAAATAATGTCTCCATGGACCACACAGCAGAAGGAGCAGCTCACTGCCACAGGCACAGGGGAGCCCATCTCTAAAAAGTTGACACAGCCCCAGCCCTGCCCAAGGCTGTTCCACCCACAACCGGCTCTGTGTAGGTGGAAAAGCTTTGGCTTCACAAAAGAGATGCTCAATGCTGGTGAGGACCAAGACCCCCAAAACACCTGTGGTGCATTTCTGTTCTAGCTCTAAAGAGCTGTCTGTGCCTGTCAAGACAGACTTGTGAGATTCAATCAACTGGTGTCAAACACTTGAGACCACACGTCACTATTTCACAGAAACACAAAACTACACAATGGTTTGGGTTGGAAAGGACCTTAAGATCACCCAGTTCAAACTCCCACTATCCCAGGTCCAACCTGGCCTTGGAGACTTCCAGGGACTGGGCAGCCACAGCTTCTTTGGGCAACCTGGACCAGGGCCTCCCCATCCTCACAGGGTTCCTCACACCCGATCTAAATCTACCATCCTTCAGGTCAAACACATTCCCCCTTGTCCTATCACTGCTTCCTCTTGCAGCAGACCCTCTCAGCACTGGTCTGGGGGGTGACTGGGTGCCATCCCTGACACAGGACACAGCAGAGCTGATCACACGTACCCAGACCACTTCAGCGTGCCACAATCCCATGCCACAGTCTCCCAAGGCACCTTTCCCACGCCAACCCAGGCATTTGTGTCCCATGCCAGCTACCACTCAATGTAGCCAGGGGCAGCTTGGCTGTGAACACCAGCTCCTCCCAAGCTTATCCCACGGTCCTGGTGAACATCAGCCAAGCAATGCAGGTCCTCCAGGATCTTGTGAGTTCAAAAGCATTTTTTCAGAATAAATCATGAACCCTGCTAATGGTTCCCCACTGTGGGTGCGTGGGGAAGCTGGTGACAGCCACGTGTCCCCCAGTAGCTTCTACTCTGGCACAGGGCAGGCTGCAGTGGCGTGAAGTCTCCCAAACTGGCACAGTCTGTACAAACCAGTACCAATGAGCTGGGCCTGCTCCAGAGGGAGGGAGAAGATTGGCTGATTTTGGGGGGGGGGAGGTTTGCAATAAGGTGAATTGTTCACCCTGTGTGTTGACCCTAGCTGGACACCAGGGACCCACCAAAGCCAGTCTGTCACTGCCCTCTGCAACTGGACAGGGGAGACAAAATAAAACAAAGGGTTCATAAGTTGAGTTAAGGAAGAGGAGAGATCACTTAACCAAACACTGTCACAGGCAAAACAGACTTGAAGTGGGGATATAAATTAAATTTATTACTTAGAGAATCAGAACAGGACAATGAGAAGTAAAATAAATCTTAAAAACACCTTCTCCCCCTCTGCCCTGCTTCGTTCCCAAGCTCTACCTCCTCCCCCACAGTGGTGCTGGGAGAGGAGGAATGAGGGTTACAGTCTGTTCATCACACATTGTTCCTGACACTGCTCAGGGAGGAAAGTCCTTCCCCTGTTCCAGAGTGTCCCACGGGGGCAGTTCTCTGTGAACCTCTCCAGCGTGAGTCCATCCCAGGGACAACAGTTCTCTGTGAGCTGCTGCCACATGGGTCACTTTTCCACAGGGTCAGGCACAGCTCCAGCTGTGGGTCCCCCACGGGCCACAACTCCTCCCAGAAATCCTGCTCCAGTGTGGGCTCCTCTCCCCAGGATCCTGCCAGAACCCTGCTCCAGCCTGGGCTTCTCCCGGGGTCACAGCCTCACTCACACATTCCCCTGCCCCAGCGTGGGCTCCTCAGCAGGCTGCAGGGGGATCTCTGCATCCCTTTGGACCTCCCTGGGCTGCAGAGGCACAGCTGCCCCACCATGGCCTTCACCACGGGCTGCAGGGGATCCTCAACTCCAGCGCCTGGAGCACCTCCTGCCCCTCCTTCTGCACTGACCTGGGTGTTTGCCACATGTTCTCACTCCACTCCTTCCCTGAGCACAATTACATCTCCACTATAACTTTCTTTCCTTGTTAAATATGTTATCCCACCTCTGATGGGCTCAGCCTTGTCCAGGGGCACGTCCATCCTGGAGCTACTGGAATTGGCTCTGCCAGACACAGGGGAAACTTCCAGCAGCTTCTCACAGCAGCCAGCCCTGCATCCCCCCTGCTACCAAAACCCAGCCACACAAATCCAACACACCAGTTGAAACCACTGGTGAGAAACAAGAAGCTTGTGGGCACCCACGTGCATCCTTGAGGTCGCCCAGGCATGACGTGACACCACAGGATGGGACACACAGCTGCCCACTCCTGCTCTCCATCCCAGGGCATCCTCACCACGAACACATCATCCCACCCATAACCCTTTCCATCCCCGTGGAAATGCAGATGACTTCCACCACCCCAAAAGGACGCAACCATTCTGTGGAAGAAGGTTTGCCACCGGGGAGACGCCCTCGATAAGTGTTACGAAATACACCCTCAGCAGGTTCCTGGCTGACAGGTGGGGCAGGATTTGGTCCTGCAGAGGTAGCACAGGCACAGGTTTGGTTGTGTCACCACAGGAACCTAAGGAACTAGGTTCTTCTTCTCCTGGACCTCAACTGCTACATTCCTGGGAGAAGGGGAGGACTAGGGTTGCCTCTGTAGGAGAGGAGACACGAGCAGCGGCCTCTCTGAAGTAAGTACAAAACTAGTCCTAGCTAACCTGTGGTGCCTCAGGGGTCCACGGACTGCCTCAAAATAGCCGCCAAAAGCGAACTCAAAACAGCAAAGATCTCAAATTCCATACTTATTTCTCCTTAACCCACCCACCACAGACACACCATCCCAATTTCTGGCCACTGTTGAGGCACCTCTACATTGTAGAAGACAGACAATGACAATGCAGAATCCAGTAAGCCAAGACTGACTATGGCACTGCCTAGGGCACACATGGAAGAAACGAAACTTCTTTTTTGAGGAACAAAGTTGACGTCTAAATGCAGAGAAGAATTTCAAGAACATGTTCTCATTTCCGTCTGAACTGAGCGGGAAACATTACTCTCTTGGGATCACCAGCAAGGCATCTATGTTGTGCATGACTGTATATAAATATATGCAGACATATGCATATAAATAAACAAAAATTAGACAGCCACAGCCTCAAACAAAAAAATTATTGGTTAGCTACAGTAGCCCTTCATTTCGGATGACTCAGTAATCTGCTGATTAAATTCAGGTAGCAGAACTGCCTCTTCTCTGAGGAGTTTCACAACAACATCTCAAGGCAGTTATGGAGATTATTTGTCCAGAAGCCTCAACGTTTCCAGATTTTCACTGTCCTTTCCCCAATCTGACAAAGACCAAGAGCTACCCCAAACAGAACAGACTGTTAACTCTGAAAATTAACAATGGTGTAACGTAAATGTCCTAACACTTCTGCCAAGCTGAAGAACAATGAAATCGCTTTGAAGCAATATTTAATTGCTCCATTGAAATAGACAGAATGTTAAATATGTACCAAACAATTCCTGAAAAAGCTCATCTGCTGCCCCCAGCTTTCATAGAAACCATAGGGTCTTGCTATACTTTGAGCTATAACTCCTCAAAAATACAGAGACTCCGAAGACTCACTCGAGCAGCAAGAACATGAAATTGAATAAAGTTCAGGAGGGTTTTCTTGCTGCTTTGCAGAGACCTGCAGGCAAAAACTCAACCAATGATAACTACCACAATTTCATGCTGTTCCTGCTGGTAAAAGGCCAAGCAGCAGCAAGGATGGCTGCAAGGAGAAACAGGAGAAAGAGACACAACATGGGAAAGAGGAGGACAGTCGGCACAGCAAAATCTGTCCTCACCAGGAGAGCACAGAAGAGTGAACTCAATGGAGCAGTTCACCCCAAAGTGAGGATGCTCAGAGCAAAATGTGGTATTATCCTCATCCAAGATCAAGTGCTAAAGGAGAGACTACTAGAGATAAAGCTCAGCATCTCACCATCTTCCCTTCCACAGCTTGGATCAAGGGCTAACAACTATCAAATATGCTTTCATGCTCTGCATGTGATTTCTCATGGCTCTTGGGAACCCTCCATAGATCATCCCCACCCCATTTGTAGATGAGATTGACTCAGCTGTGGGAATGAATGTGTCAAACACAGCCAAGCCCCTCAGGTAGCTCACTCCTCTCCTAAATCCCATGGCAAAGGCAGAGATCATGTTCAATTCACCTCCACAAATAGCTTCTGCAGTCTCCCATCAGCTGGAGAGCTCCTGGGTGCTCAGCTTCACCCTCCAGTCCACCTAAGACAAGACACTTCTTCACATCACCTTTGCCTGCTGCTCCTCTGCTTTAAAATGAGATCCTATAAATAATAAAAAGAAATGCACAGCCCGAGCTTCCCAAAACAGACACTGCTCATCTCTCTGCCAAAGATAACACACTTAATGCAGGGAAACCACAGCCTACAAATCTTACCCAAGGCATGAGGGAATAAAATGCAGTGCAAGGTTTTGCTCTTCGACCTCAGGTTCAGCAATGGCACAGCAAAGCCTTTATGGTCCTCACGGGGAAGAATTAAATGGATGGACACAACAAAATGGTTTTTTCCACTCACTGCACACAAGAGAGGGAAAATCTGCTTGTCAGGGTCTCATACACCATAATCAGAGTGAGATGTTTCCCTCTCCATCCTGTGTGGCACCCCCTGTCAGCCTCTGGATGCTCAGAGGATGGTCCACCACCAAAAAGCCCTTGTAGATTTTGGAAAAGTATAACTATTACATTACTTCATAGTCTTTTGGCACCTTTGCACTGAAAGAAACAACCTGGAAGCTCTGTGTATCTTCTGCTTCGTCACACCTCTTTCATTTCTGTTAACGAGGCTCTGATTTCAAGCTTCATCTCATACCTGCCTGAGAGGTGCAAAAAGAGTAGCACGGATTACTGGAGCAGGAATGAAGGTGGCACACATGGGAACGGCCTATTTGAGAGAAACAACCTGATCCTGAGGCACTCCATCCCTCCTCACCATCCTGAGAAACAGCACCTGCCCCTTTCTAACCTAATGGCACTGCTGCCTCATCCAGCGTGGGGGGGTCCCACTGGTGGGGGTCTCACCTCTTCCAGAGGAGCCTGACACGGGGATGAGAATCTCAGTCTCGCTCTACAGAAAAAACAACTCCAAGGACTGAGTTTTGAGGCACTGGGACGCCAGGGACACCCAGCAACTGTGGCTCCAGCCGCTCAGCATTGCCGGGGGCAGCTGCAGCAAAAAGTATCCCAGGACCGCCGGCTGCTCCGCGGCCACGGCATCCGTTGTCCCCTACTGTCACCCACGGCCCCCGAGACCACGTGCAGGCAGAGTGACTCTGCAGTTAAACGACACAAACGCAAAGCAACAACGAAACCAGGTACCCGGCGAGCCCCCCGCTCCCTGCGCCCAAACGGAGCCCTGCGCCGAGGACAGGGAAAGCACCTCCCGGGAGGAGGGGGATGCTCCCAGCCCCGGACCACCGAGCAGCGGGCATCCCACGGGGGACGCGCACCCCACGGAGGGAGATGCTCAGGCGGTACCTTTGTGCCGCCTGCGGATGATGCCGCTGCGCGGGATCCGCCGCCGGGTTTGCCGCGGCGGGGGCCGCGATGGACGACACCCGCTGCCCCCGGGGGTCCCCCTCTTTCTGTCCATGGGGGGCTCTCCGCGGGGCCGGGGGAGGCCAGCCCTGGGGCGGCCGGGAAGCTTCCTGAGGCCGGGAGAGCGCTCGAATCCATCCCCCGCCGGACCCCTCCGCCGGGAAAGGGGCACATCCCGGGGTGTGGGGGGGCTGTCACCGACCGGAGCGGGGGGGGNGTAGTCCGGCGCCCGGGCGGCCTGTCCGACATCGAGGGGTCCGTCTGAGGGGGGGCACCCTCAGATCCCGCACCCCCCCGGGAATTCCCCGGGCTTCAGCACCATGCGGCTTTGATAGGGAGCCCCTATTTACCGCACCCCTTCCCGGGATCTGAGAAGGATCCCCCCCTCCCCGGGGTCCCGCGGCCCCGCGGATCGGACAGGGACGCGCTGGGTTTCTGCACGGCACCTCGGGCACCTGGGAGGGAACACGGGGATCCCCCGCATCCTGCATCGCATGGCTGTGACCAGGACCCTCTCGTCCTGCACCCCCGGGGATCTGATAGGGCAGCTGAGAGACCACCCGGAGCTCAGAGTGGCCTTTGGGGTGGTGTGAACCCAGCCAAGACACAGCACATGGGGCAAACAATGTAATTCTCATGCCCCCACACCTGTATCCTTTGGGATTCAGCTTACTGCTGCATCCTCTCCCATCCTGCCTTGTCATAGCCAAGCAGCCTCCACCATAGGCTTTAAGGAATGGGTTTAACCTGGGCTTCAAAGAAAGAAACTGCAAGTGTTTCATTGAATCGCAAAATGTTTTGTATTGGAAAGAACCTTAAGGCCCATCTGGTTCCACCTCTTGCCATGGGCAGGGACACCTTCCACTATCCCAGGTTGCTTCAAACCCCATCCAGTGTGGCCTTGGACACTTCCAGGGATCATGGGGCAGCCATAGCTTCTCTGGGAAACCTCTGCCAGGGCCTCACCACACTCACAGTCAGGAATTCCTTCACAGTGTCCCACCTATCCCTACCCTCTGGCACTGAGAAGCCATTCCTTGGGTCCTGTCCCTCCATCCCTTGTCCCCAGTCCCTCTCCAGCTCTCCTGGAGCCCCTTTAGGCTCTGGAAGGGGCTCCAAGGTCTCCCTGGATCCTTCTCTCCTCCAGGTGAACACCCCAGCTCTCCCAGCCTGGCTCCAGAGCAGAGGGGCTCCAGCCCTCGGAGCATCTCCGTGGCCTCCTCTGGACTCTCTCCAGCAGCTCCAGGTCAATCTGCTGTTGTTCCAGGGCTACAGCAGCTCTGCAGGTGGGGTCTCACCTGAGGAGCAGAGGAACAGAATCCCCGCCCCACCTCTTCCTGCCCACACTGTGGGAGCAGCCCAGAGCACAGGGAGTTTCTGGGTGCCAGTGCACAGGGCCAGGGCATGTGGAGCTTCTCATCCAGCAGCATCCTCAAGTCCTTCTCCTCAGTGCTGCTCTCAATCCATCCTTCATCCAGTTTCTGTTTGCACTTGGGTTTACTAAGACCCACATGCAGGACCCTGTTGGATCCCTTTAGCACCTTCAGACCTGCTCAGAGCCACCCAGAAATGTTCCTACAAGCAATTAAAATCACTTTCTATTTGCCACATCAGGGTATCAAAACCACCATCCCCAGCAATCATTCCCCTTTTCTTATTGTTTGGGTTGTATTCAAGAAGTTAATTTCTAACCATGGATTCTTTGTTGCTCCCTGTCTAATTCTGCCATCACACTCATCTGGATAAATGGATCACGTTAACGAACACCAACAGGAGGACCACAGCCATAAATTTACCAGAATCACTGGCCTCTGAAGAAACCTTAATTCTACTTTGACAGGAAAATCGGATTCCAAAGACCTCTCTCCCTGCTGTGCTTTATTTTGGGCCGTATCGTTTGCTGGGCAGGTTGTCATGACAACCTGATATTCACCAGAGGGTGGCTGTAACTGGGAGAGCACATTGTTAATTCAGCTCCAGATTTTTATTTTTTTTTTAATTTTGAGCAAAGGGGAACTGCCTGAATTTTCATGTTTTCATTTATGATCGTACTATGGTTTAATTATTAATCCAAGTGCCAATAACATCACTCCAGTGACGGCTGAGCTGCCATGCAGAGCTCATGGGAGCAGACAATGGCTCTGCCCACATCGCTTTTTCCTAGTTCATCTCCTCACACAGCCTCCTGACATCCTTTCCAGCCCCCAAGTCTAATCTGAGAGCTCCCAGGCCCAGGCTTTCCCAGGGCTGCTCCTGGTGTTATGGGAGCAAGGTTGAGGAAAATAAAAAAGGTAGGTTCCACTCTTGCATTAATGAACATTTTTGTTAAATTCCAGTGTGACCAGAATTAACAGCTTTAACCTGGTAACAGTTCATCTAAGACAGTTATTTGGAGCAACTCACCCTCTTTATAGAACACCAGCCCATAGTTTTAATGATGTGAACATGCTGGCATGTGTAAATCCAGCTCGTGACTGGACACAGCAGGTCCTTGCACCACAGAATGGGACATCTCTGTGTGTTCCACTCCTGTCCCAACATGCTCAAGGCATCCTTGGCCTGCAGACATCACAAAATTCCACCAGGCGCCCACCTGCATCCTTGCTGGAAGCAGGAGGCTGACAGGGCTGGGGCATGGGGGGCTCTGGTTCACAAAGAAGAATGCTGGATCAGGGCACACAACTTCCAGCCAGAGATTTTTGGGAAATGACCCATCCTGCAGAGCATGGTGTGTCTGTGGGAGTGTGGGAGGGAGGTGGATTCATTCCTTTGGGAGGTGTGTGAGGAATTTGGGCAGGGAGAGCAGCAGGGTGACTAAAGGTGTCCCAGGGATGGGTGCTGGGCAGCATCATCCCTGGACATAGGAGAAGGTGCCATCCCTGTCACCTCATCCCAGTGCTCCCAGCCTCTCATGGGTTTGAATCTCCACAGCCATGTTGGTCTTGGTGTTTGTTATTAAGGTGTCTCAGCAGGAAGAAAGGAAAAGTTTCCGGTGACTGGGGATTTTTCTCCAAGAGCTGGCACAGCTCCAAGTCCAAAGAGCAGAGAAGAGTGGAGCTGCTGGTCCTGCCACCATGCAGGTGCAACCCTGCTCCACTCACCCTGGTGCCTCAGCCCCTCTGAGCTGCACATCCCAGCCTACTCCTTTTATCCCTGCTTCTGGCTTAATCCTGTCATAGCTTAGAAAAGAGGGAAGTTGGGAAAGGAGAGGATTTCTGCTTAAAAGAGAAAAAAAGATGAGTTGTAAAAGCTGGGGATGGAGGAGGGAACAGATACATCCTTCTTTCAAGGAAAAGATGCTGTGGCTGCTGTTCTGGGTACCATATGCCAGGTAATAACACGAGATGACTCAATGTTTGGGAAATTAAATTGGCTCTTTATTAGAAGTGTGTATTTAGGGAGGTAGTGAGGTGTCAGGGGAGTTCCTGCATCGCCTTAGCAGAGGGAATTCAGGCAGGCTGTCTGGCTCCTTACACTGACAAGCAGAGTCCACAAGGTGCTGGGACATGTATCCTGCCTCAGCATCCTCCCAGGGCTGCTCCTAGGGAAACACAGAGCATCTCTGGGAAGATCTTAAGAGCTCCTCCTAAGCTCTCTCCTATGTAATTCAGTGGAAACTGGTGGATCCCTGCCAGCGGGAAATGCTCCAACCTCAAGATTTCTGTCCCAGGAAAACAGCAAGAGGCAGAAAGAGCAGCCAGGGACATGAAGTTATTTCAGAGCACACACTGCAATTCTAAAAAATGCTGTGCCAAACTCTGGCCTTGCCATGGCAATACACTTTAAAATGCCTCAGCAATGATGGGAGCCTGCTGATTTGAAGGGGAAATATAGAACATTCACGAAGTACCTCACTTATAGCTGTGGTGTGCTCGTACCTTGGCACTCCCTCTTTAGCTTGGAGCAAATCTTGGCTTCACAGAGTGTAGCTGAAGGCAAAATTCAATGTACTGTGTTCTGCTCAAATTATACATCTCCTGCGTGGAAAGTTCAGTTATACATACAGATAGGTACTGAAAAATAAACTAAAGAAGATGAGAATTCCTTTCTTCCCCAAGTCCTTCTGGCACAGGCGGGATGATGGGGATGCCTGAAAGGATGGAGACACAGTGATGCCCTCAGTGGGTTTCTAAGAATTGACTGTGGCCATTAAGTGCTCAGAGACTTCTGCAGGAAAATAAACCCCTAAAATAGTTGGGTCAACAATCTTTCTGCCAGAATCAGAGCGATCATTATTTTGGTCAGGCTGCAGTTGAATTGAAAGCAAATAGACTGCCTTTAAAAACACAAATAATAGACCTACTGTAGGAGCAAAGGACTGGAGACAGACAAGGTCTTTATTCCCATCCTGACAGGGCCTGAGTGAGTGGCCCTGCCCTCCTTCCCAAGTGTGGAGATGTCTGTCCATGTCTGGGGGAAGAGCAGCATTGGATGTGGGGGTGCAACAGTCCCTCCTTCATCCAAGTCTTACAGGGTGAGATAGCCTGGCTGAAAACCTACAGAGAAACTGAGGTGATGGGTATGAATGTGGCCACGATGTTTGTGGCAGAAGAGACAGCACCAAGCTATCAAAACTCTCTCTCTCTCTATATATATATAAATCAAATTTCAGAGCAGAGTGCCTGGGAGTGAATCAATGCTTGGCTATGACAAGAAGAGAGCCAGGTTTTGAAAGCCCAAGTGTGGGGACTGTCTGCTTCCCCCACTCCTCCGTTATTTTTAGAATGGCACTTGTATCCAGCAGAGCAATCAGTGCCAAGGCTGTTTGCAAGTCGAGGCTAAATTCACTGGTATTTGGAGAAGGTCTGAAACAGGAATGGCCTGGGCTCCTGGAGAGAGAAATCCTGCTCTGATGCTTCTTTCCATACTACATATGAGAAGATCAAACTCAGAACATTTGGATTTTCTCCTTGAACCTCCCATGTAGCTTAAAATAATAACCCTAATTTCCTGTATTTCACATAATTCAGTTGAATAATGAGGCTACCTGGACATAGTTCATTACTTTCTTCCCCTGATTTAATTCACAGCTACATCTTTGGATTAAAAAGGCCTTAGAAATTCAAAGTATGATTATCCAGGTAAGAACAAATTACCAATTTAAAGGATGACCATGATTCTAGCCCTGAGGATTTGCAAAGGTCAGGCTTCTGAGAAGGCTGAGCTGAGAGCTGGGAAAAGCAGAGGAAGGACTTGGGATGGGTGATGAAGGATTTCCTTCCAAGCCAGGCGAAGCAGATCCTGTCAGATGCCTCTGCAGGGTGACAGAAAGCATTTCTGACAGGGACATCAATAACTCCAGGTTTGCTGGAGAACAAGTTCAGATTAATTGATGAGTGTCTTTTTGGAGAGGCAAGGCTGGCCAGGAAATATTCCAGTAACCCAGAAATCTCCCTCTCTTCCTCTGGCTGCAAATGGGATTTTTTTCCATAATCCTTTATTGTAGATATTAATTCCATCAGAGGATTGCGATGCTGCAGAGGGAAGGAATTGCTAATCATTGGGGTGGGAGATGAGGCAGGGGAATTTCACTGGGTTAGGGATGGGGAAAATCCAGATCAGACAGAAGAAGACTTTTACTCAGAGTGTGGGCAGGCCTTGGCACAGGTTGCCCAGAGAAGCTGCAGCTGCCCCATCCCTGGAAGTGTCCAAGGCCAGGCTGGATGGGGCTTGGAGCAACCTGGGATAGTGGAAGGTGTCCCTGCCCATGGCAGGGTGTGGACTGAGATGAACTTTACGGTCCCTTCCAACTCAAACCATCCTGTGATTCTGAGTCTATGACTTGGTCATCTCACCACTCAATATTCTGTTCTGTGCAGGCAGTTTTATTGACACTGTGCATTTTTAAGTGAGCTATAACCCCAGAAATCTGCCTGGAATGAAGTAGCAAGAAGGACACTAAAACTGAGAGGCTTTGGAGGAAAGCCAAGCTTTAGGGAAGCTGGAGCCCCAGAGCTCTGGTCCTGGGTATGGCTTTCATCCAAAACAAGGCTGAGGAGAGCAGGCTGGACACCACACCAAGCTAAGACAGCTTCACCATACAAGCTGGCTCTGCCAGAGCCCAGACTACTACATACCAACATGGTATGGTAGCCCAACCCTTGCCTGGAGACTGGTGGAAGGTACCATGATTCAGTGGGCTTGGGACTGGTTAGCCCAGGCTACTGGTGAGAATAGATGAAAGCTTCTAGTTCTCGGATTCATCTTTTCTCCTGTAAAATGGTGTGGCTCTGCCAGCCCTGTTGGTAAAGCACTTTGTGAGTCGGCAGGTGTTTGCAGCCACGGGTCAGCAAGGACCCTTTGCACACCTATCTCTGGTCCTCAAGACAAGTCCTAGGAGAAAATGTTCCTCTTTGGGAAAATCAGAGGTGTCTCAGGGTGTCACAGTCTTGTGCCTCACCTTCAGGGTGGTGGCAGCTTCCTTGCCTGATCTTGTGTTAATCCAGGATCTGGTGGATCAGGCTTTTACCACATAGTTACTGATGCCAGCAGCTCAGGTTCTTGCTTCTCCTGTTCCTGGGAGCCCACAACCTCTGCAGCCACCTTCCTGCACCCTCTGTTTTCTCTCACACATCTTCTAATGATGCCTTTCCCAGCCCTGACTCACCTGATGATATGGAGATCTTCCCTTTCCCCCTAAATCCTCTCTCAAAGGTATTTACCAGCAGAACCACTCAAAAAGCAAGGAGGATTGGCAGAAAACAGCACTCTGGCACCCATCGAGCATGGAGGAGCTTGGAAAATGTGTATTTTAGCCAGATAAATATAGCTTATATACTATGTGCCATGGAGAAACCCTCAGGGTCCCTCAGGCTCTGTTCCTCCAAGGCGAAGGATTTATACCCCTCCTTCCACCAAGGAGATGTGATGCTTCAGAGCACCCAAGTCTCTCATCCCCTTTTTCACACTGAGCATCTCCACAGTATGACATGATAGTCCTTTAACCACACAAACTTGTGGTTTCTGTGTCCCAGCAGGTCAGAGTAAGCCATGACAAGGGCCTAGGATTTATCCTCTGTCTGTTATTAAAACAAACAAACTTATCTTCACTTGTCCGTAGCTTCTTATCACATTGCTTTGGTAAAAATACACACTGCTGAAAGTCCTGCCCTTCCTCCCCCTCAGCTTGTGCTGAGGGCTGGTACCCCATTTTCCACCCCATTGCCTTCCCAGTAAGGTGACTGGGGAGAACAGGAAAACAATTCATTCCCTGCTGGCTGGCTGGAGGTAAAAAAAAAAAAAAAAAAGAAAAAGAGTTTGACACGTTCTTGGTTTTGATAGGAGAAAAAAGAGATAACAGTATCAAACCACAGACACGCCAGGCGTATGACAGGTATTTTATCATGCTCTGGCCTTTGGGAATCGGAGCAGGGCAGGTTTATATTAACCATGCTGGCACAGAATATAGATGTATAGGGAGGTATCCTTATACCTGCACACAAGATAGTAGATATGTGAGATGGAGGTTTGCAGCTGCCCAAGATACATTACTATACTATCCTCCAGTTAAACATATTATTATGTATATTATCCTCCCTAGGACAGACGCTGTTTAAGGATTTGACTATCTGAGAGCAAAACTTCTAATTATTTGCCCCTAGATCCACAGTGCATGATGCCAGAAATGACAGGAATAATGAAAGATCTTTTCACCTTGGTCTGACCGACACTTTTCACCCCTCTGAGCTGGAGTGTGTCCCTGCGTCTCAGGGAAGGACCAGAGGGACTGGAGGAGCCTGACTCTGGTTTGCTAATGGCTCTCAGATTTCCCATAATTTAAAAATATAAAGAAAATCCTCCAAGTGCTATTTTAAAAAAGTAGCAAGATTTTTCAGAGGTTTTTCTGTAAAATAAACCTGCTTTTGTAATGCATCACTACAACATGACAGTGCTGGGGACCCCCATGCAGGGATGTTTCTAAACCCTCCTTGCTTTCCTATGTACCAGGACTTCACTGTGATGGTTTCCTATGTTTCTTCCTTGTTTTCAGTGAGGAAATTTCCTTTGTTCCAGAAGTGACATTAAAACCTGAGAAGATGCCAAGCTGATCTCTGCTTAGCTTCACTCCTATGCATAATTATTAGCAGGTCCTTAGAGCTACACCAAGAATGAACAGGCACAGCCTGCTTCAGTCAGCAATTATTCCACTGCCCCTTCTTCTACTGCTGAAATAAAATGTCTGATTTGACTTAATTTCTAAATTATCCTAATTAAAAAGGACTTGCAACACAATTAAGTGCACTCTGCACAGAGAAACTACTTTCTTCAAGGGAAAGTAATCATGAAATACCTGCTTTTGCATTCCAGATGATATAATTTCCAGCAGATAATGTTTAATTTCTATAAAATGACAGCATGTTCCCTATCTGGGCTTTGTTCACAGGGGCTGAAATGCAGATAGTGAGAGCAACTGTGGACTCAAACCTTCATTCCATCGTTCAGGTCCTGGAGCTGAGAAAATCCTTATTGATTAGAAATCCATGATATTTGCAAGGCACTTCTAACCATTTAATCAG
The DNA here is from genome assembly GCA_013390025.1 of Pitta sordida. Classification (NCBI taxonomy): domain Eukaryota; kingdom Metazoa; phylum Chordata; class Aves; order Passeriformes; family Pittidae; genus Pitta; species Pitta sordida. The sequence goes on from WEKX01008719.1 coordinate 85,713, forward strand.
AGAATTTGAGTATTGCAAAGCCAAGCATCTCACGATCGTCAGTATTTTACAGAAAACTGTGAGATTTTGGGTTCTATGAGGGGGTGTAATGACAAAACAAGGGGCATGGCTTTCCACTGCCAGAGGGCCAGGGTTAGGTGGGATTATTGGGAAAGAATTCGTGGCTGTGAGGGCGGGGAGGCCCTGGCACAGATTTCCCAGGGAGGCCGTGGCTGCCCCTGGATCCCTGGAAGTGTCCAAGGCCAGGTTGGGTGGGAATTGGAGCAGTCTGGGATAGTGGAAGTGTTCCTGTTCATGGCAGGGGATGGAATGAGATGAGCTTTAAGGTCCCTCCCAACTCAAACCATTCTGTGGTTCTGTGATTCTAGAATACAGTAATGCACTTGGAAGGGACCTATAACCTATATTACCTAGTCCAGCTTCTCTCCTGCTTGGGTTCTGAGTATTGATAGGGCATTTTAGTATTTAGGAATCCCACTAGGGAAAATCCTTTCTCAGAGACACATTTGATTCAGTTTTGAATTCTATTAAGTTGTAAGAAAAGGCACCAGATATTCCCACAGTCATGCAAGAGCAAGGTGATGGGAAATTATTTTCCACATTTTTAAAGAACAAAAAAGCCTGGTTCCCTCTCCCAAGTAAGGTGTTCTCGGAGGGATTTGGATTCAGAAAGGGATGAACTTTGCTACAAAAATAGCCTTGAATAAATCTTCTGTTTGTTCTCCCCAAGACACAGCATTTGCAATTGAACAAGAAATTACCAAGAAATACAGGGAAGCATGGCAGGACATGAAAGGTGGACAAATTTAGTCGCAAGCATTTAAGAGCAAAGGGAATTAAGGGTGTGGGACCTGGGGCTGTGGTGGATTCCTCACCATACCAAGTCTTTAATCAAGTTGTTTCTTTTTTTGGGTGCATTTAATAGAGGCTTCTAAAACACTCTGCTGGGGCTTAAATGAAACAGTGGGCATTGTTTGGGGATTATGGGGTGGGGCCCTTTGGGCTGCGTAAGAGGCGGATTCAGAGGAGACCATCCCTCCTGGCCTTGAATCAGCAAGTCTATTCCTGCTCCCCTTGGGAAAGATCTGTATGCAAACATCACCTCAGAAATCCCAGATAAATTATTTGGGTGTGCTCAGATGTGAAGAGAAGCATCAAAGCTTGTGACACTCCTGGCTGTGACCACACTGAGAGGACACAGTCCAGCTGAGGGCACTGGGAACAAAACAAAAAAATGAAAACCCCAGAACCACAGAATGGTTTGGGTTGGAATGGACCCTAAAGCTCATTTCTTTCCAACCCCCCTGCCATGGGCATGGACACCTTCCACTAGACCAGGTTGCTCCAATCTTCATCCAACCTGGCCTTGGACACTTTCATGGAAGTCTGGAGAGACAAGAGCTTTGGGTGTTGAATGAAACAGTCTCTTTTGTCAAGAAAGGCTGGACCAGACGATCCTTGGAGTTTCTTCCGACTTGGGATTCTATGATTGTATGGTCCCACCGCTAAAGACCAGATAACAATTTTGATGGTTCCAAAGAGTGAAGATATTTCCAGCATATAGAAGGAGTTTTCTGTTTCCTATTTTCAGCCTTGATTTATAGCTTGTCAGTGCCTTCACCTTCTGCTACCTGACTCCTGTGAGGTCAAAGAGTTTGGCACAGGTGTTGATACATCACATCCATAAAATATATGGTATTACTAGTCATAATATATAGGAATATATTATTCCACACTGTAATTGGAATATATAATTCCTCAGAGCAGCAAAGGCCCCTTCTGTCACTCCTCCACCCAAGACCAGACTGGGGAGCTCCTCCCTGCACCCACTGGACTCACTAACTAGCTCCATGTCACGCACATGTCCTCCAGACTCACAGTCTCATCTTTGCCTGTCCCCTTTCCTCCTCCCAACATCACAGCCTAAGTCAAGAGCAAGGCTGCCTCTCCTGCCCTGGCAGCACCACATCCTACACCACATCCAGTGGCAGCTCCAGGTTGGAGCAAAGCAGGCATCAGCCTTTGAAACAAGCGCTCTGGGCTCCGGTTGCAGTTCATGGCAGGTGAAACGTGGTAGCAAAGTTTACCTAAGGCATAGTCACACACAGCTAGATTTCTGCCTCTGAGCCACCAACAGCAGCAGCCTGTATTTTCTTGGCTTTTTACACGTTTCACGCTGTAGTTTGTCACAAGGAGAACAAATTACAGGAATGTTTGTGATCACGGTGAGAATAGGATCTCACTCCTGTGACCCTGATATACCTGTAGTCTCCTCTTCCCAGCCCTTTCCCCACATCCGAGCCTTTGCTGGCAGCAGCCAAGCCCCAGAGCCACGTGAGCCAGGTCCTGAACAAGCACTGAGAGGAGCTGGTTTTGTTCCCCTGCAGTTGTAGCACACAGCTTGTTCCAGCCTTGGTTGTTGACAGCCCGTGAGCTGGAGGTGTTTGCTGACACAGGTTATTCCCGTTCACCGTGTGGCCTGAGGACACTCAGCAGAAACACAGTTCCTGGTGTTTTCACTTTAGTGTTCAAAAAAAACTAACCTGGAGCCACATTTCTGCATGAACGCTGATGAAACAAACAATTTATTAGACCATCTCTCTTAGGCCATTAGACTCTACCTTTTCAATGCCAGGTTGGAGGGGGCTTGGAGCAACCTGGGATAGTGGAAAGTGTCCCTGCCCATGGCAGGGGAGTGGAATGAGATGAGCTTTAAGGTCCCTTCCAACACAAACCATTCTGTGATTCTTAGAGACAATCACCCTCAGCATCCCCAGTTGTACAGTAACATATGGTTCCACACCCCCACTGGGAGCTCTTTGCTCATACAGATTCCTTCCCATCACTCCCATATCCATCCTCTGTCTGGCAGGAACATCAGGACTTTTTTTTCCCCCTCAGATCTGGGAGAAGAGGGAGAGAAATCTCATTTTGAAAAATAAAAAAAATAGAGGGTTTATTTTGTGTTTTAACCTTTTCCTCCTAATCAGAGGATGTCTGGTGGAATCCCCCTTTACTGAATTGTTTTTTGGTTTAGCAGAAACCCAACTATTCCTATGTTGCAGAACGGTGTTTGTTTTCCAGTGTGAGTCCTGGGGAGGCTTGTTTGTATCCCAAATAGCAACAGCTTCACTAATCCCAGAAAGTGCTCTGCTGAGTTGCCCAAACATTGGTGTCTTGTGTCATCTGAGACACCCTAAAGCATCTGCCTGGGAGCGTGGGTGACACAGGACCTCCAGTACACACCAGTGGACAGACCTTGGAGCATCCCAGGTGGAACTGGATCCCTGCACTCCGGTAGCTGAACCAGCTCTAAAATAAGTACCTCATTTTTTTCAACCAAAATCAAATGGTACAAGCCCCAAACGGACATCTGGGCACACCATAAACCGAGGAAACATTGTAAAGTCATGCTAAATCCACACTGAGGAATGTGTTTTCTTTCTCCACCCTCACCTTTCAGAGCCCCTGCTGGTTTTCTTCTCATCTGCACCACCTGGCATCCCTGTGCATGGCAGAAAGGAGGGAGGGAAGAGACCTCTGATGGAGGTGCCAACTCCAACCTGCACAACACAGCCTTGGACAGGGCAAGAAACCCTCCTTAGGAGGTGCCCAACCCCTAATTTGAGCATCCTGTGTCCACGCAGGGGTCAGTGGAGAGAAGCAAGCTACTTCTTCGGCCGGAAGGAGCTTCTCCCTGTGGAAGCCCGGGAGGGTAATTAAACGCCTACAAACCTCCTCTGTTGTTTTCCTGCCAGGAAGATCCCTGCCCCTTTGACCTCATCAAGCTTTAGGATTTGAGGCACACCAAGTCAGCTGAATCCTTTCACATCCCAAATGCCCGGACTCCCTGGATGTGTTAACAACAGCACTAGTGCCTGGCTGGTTCCAGACAGTTTGCTATCACATCACAGAATTAGTTCACAGAATATTCTGAGTTGGAAGGGACCCACAAGGATCATCGAGTCCAACTCTTAACACTGTCTCCCGCGCGGGAATCGAACCCGGGTCTCCCACACGCCAGGTGGGGACACTTACCACTGTACTAAAGTGGATTTCATCAAGCCCAAAACCCAAGGCTGAGAGTTCATCCTACCTGAAAATTAGGGGAATAGAAAATCAGGAAAGGGGAAAACAGGGAAACAACCCAAGCTTAACTATTCAAGTTCTTAACACTGATTAGTGAAGAGAGTGAGGGGGAAAAGCATATTTTATTTTGAGTGAAAAGTCCTTCTTCTCCGTGAGTCTGTCCTTAAAAAGAAGATGAGATTAAAATTGTAGAGTTGGCATATCTATACATAAGATCATATTTAATGTACATGCTGGGTACAAACACAAAGGACCCACATGCAAACCTACACCATCAGGAGAGGTTGCCATTGACCACGACATTGAACTGAATGATCTTTGAATGATCTTGAATGAGTAGGCCCTTCAGGAATGCTGAACAGGCAGATCTCATGCTCAGCCCTCTCAGTCATGAGGCTGGAGGCCTTTTTCTCTGGGAGGGAGAACTGGGAAGTGTTCAGGGCTGGGGGACCTGGGGGTGTTCAGCTGGAGAAGGTTCTAGAGGGACCTTGGAACCCCTTCCACAGCCTAAAGGGGCTCCAGGAGAGCTGGAGAGGGACTTGGTACAAGGGATGGAGGGACAGGACCCAGGGAATGGCTTCCCACTGCCAGAGGACAGGGAGAGACGGGATATTGGGAAGGAATTGTTGCTTGTGAGGGTGGGGAGGCCCTGGCACAGGTTTCCCAGAGAAGCTGTGACTGCCCCTGGATCCTTGGAAGTGTTCAAGGTCAGGTTGGATGGGGCTTGGAGCAACCTGGGATAGTGGAAGGTCTCCCTGCCCATGGCAGGAGGTGGAACTGGATGGTCTTTGAAGGTCCCTTCCAGCAAAACTATTCTGTGATTCTGTGAATTCCTGCTCTAACAGTGGTGCATCACCCTCCAAGGGAGATTATTACACATTAAACAAGAGAACTGGAAGGAAACAACTTACTCATATGCTCCCCAAGGACCTGCAGTGCTTGCAGGGCCCTAAAAATGAGACTTATCTTTCATCTCAGCATTCCCCTCTAAAAATATCCCGTCCAAGACAGCCTTCATGCTCCAGGTTCTCCTGAGCAATTTCAGTGCTCTGTGCATGGGTGGGCAGAGAAAGAGATCTGCCTCCTTCATGACAGAAGAGACAGGATCCATGAAATACAAGAAGAATCTGGTAAATGAGTGTATTTTGTATTTGCTATTCTCTGAGCAGGGTGTTTGGGTCCCTTCAGCACACAGAGGCAGTTGGGCACCTCATGGTTATCACCAGCTCTCCCCACCACAGCACAAACCACAAAGCTCATCTCTATGTGCTATACCAGTTATTCCACCTGCAGCCTTTGTGATACATGGGTTAGACGTGGGCTTCTCCAGGTGAGTGCTTCTGTATCCACATTTTCCTGCACACCAGTGACCTCCCCATGCTGGTGCTGCACGTTCTGGTGCCCTGTCTTTCCCCCCATACCAGTGGTCCTACATCCCAGTGCACTAGCAGCCTGATACTTTCCTCCATCTTGGTGCACCCAATCCCAGTGGCCCTATCTCACTATTCCCATTCCAGTACCTCCATTCCAGCCCCCATCCCAATGTTTCTGCTTCCCCATCTGCCTGCATACCGCTACCTTCCCCTTCATCCCGGTACTCACTTTATCCCAGTACCCCAATCCTGGTGCTCTATCCCGGTGCTCCCAACACGGCACTCCCATCCCAGTACCCCCACCCCAATATCCCCTTCTGGTGCCCCTGTTCCTGTGCCCTCATCCCAGTGCCTCCTCCTCGGCTCTCCCATCACAGCGCCCCCACTCCAATATCCCTATCACGGTGCCCATATCCCGGTGTTCCCATCCCGGTGTTCCCATCTCGGTTCCCATCCCAGTTCCCATCCCGGTTCCCATCCCAGTTACCATCCCGGTTCCCGTCCCGGTTCCCATCCCAGTTCCCATCCCCGCCTCTCCCGGCAGCGCGCGGTGACGCTCTGGCGCACTCTGGTGGCGGCGGGCACAAACGGCGGGCAGCGCCTCTGCCTGTACCGCATGAACACCCTGAAACCCTGACTGCACTGCATGAACCCCCTGACTGCACTGCATGAACCCCCTGACTGCACTGCATGAACCCTCTGACTGCACCGCATGGACCCCTGCCTGCACCCCATGAACCCCATGAATTCCTGCCTGCACCCCATGAACCCCATGAATTCCTGCCTGCACTCCATGAATCCCTGCCTGCACTCATTGAAACCTCTGAACCCCTGCCTGCACCCCCCGTGTCCCTGCCTACACCGCATGAACCTCTGCCTATGCCCCATGAACTTCCGGCACCCCATGAAACCTCTAAACCCTGCCTACACTGCATGAACCCCCTGAACCCCTGCCTTCACTCCCTGCACCCCTGGCTACACTGCATGAACCTCTGCCTGCACTCCATGAGCCCCCTGAAACCCTGCCTGCACCCCATGAACCCCTGGCTGTACTGCATGAGCCTCTGCCTGCATCCCATGAACCCCTGCCTGCATCCCATGAACCTCTACGTACACCCACCATAAACTCCTGTCTGACCCCCCCTTACACTGCCTGCACCCCCCCATAACCAGTGCCTGCACCCCTTGATCCTCAGCCTGCAGCCCTACATCCCCAAACCACTGCCTGCACCCACAATAACTCCCTGCCTGCGCCCCATGAAACCCTGCTCTCCCTTCTGCACCACTGACTCCCTTCCTGCAGCCTATGAACCCCTGCCTGCTCCATCTGGAATCCTTGCCTCCACCAGAACTCCTGCCTGGACCACCTGAACCCCTTCCCCTTCTGCCAGGACTCCTGTCTTTCCTCACCTGATCCCTTGCCTGCATCCCTGATGCCCTGCCCTCCCCCTTTCGTGAAGCCCTGCCGAAATCCACATGCAGCCCCCACTGCTAGGCCTCACTCAGGGACTGGGGGCTCTGGGAGGTTTTTCCTGCTGCCTTGCCTTGCACGCTTCCCAAAGTCCTGCCATGGCTTCCAGTTCCAGTGAGATGAGATGAGATGAGATGAGGTGAGATACAAGATGAGGGGATCCTTCCCACCTTGGCCCATGGAGGGTATCTCCCAAATCTTCCCTGACAGCACCACGGGCACAACCTGTGATTGTTACAGAGCATCTCATGGAAAGAATCATGGAATCACAGAATTGTTTATGTTGGAGAAGCCCTCCAAGACCATGGACTCCAACCATTCCCCAGCACTGCCAAGGCCACCACTGATCCATGTCCCCAAGTGCCACGTACACACAGCCTTTAAATCCCCCCAGGTATGGACTCCACCACTGCCTTGGGTAGCCTGGTGCAGGTTCGGATAATCCTTTCTGCAGAAAAATTGTTCTTAATATCCAACCTGAACCACCCCTGGTGCAACTTGAGGTCGTTTCCCCTTGTCCCTTCACTTGTTACTTGGGAGATGGACCCTATTCCTGTCAAGGAGTTGTAGAGAGTGAGAAGGTTCCCCCTGAGCTTTCTTTTCTGCAGGCTGAAAAGATGAGGCAGAAGCTTCCCCCAGCCCCCTGAGCCACTCCTGGTGCTCCAGCCTCTTCCCCAGCNACAAGATGAGGGGATCCTTCCCACCTTGGCCCATGGAGGGTATCTCCCAAATCTTCCCTGACAGCACCACGGGCACAACCTGTGATTGTTACAGAGCATCTCATGGAAAGAATCATGGAATCACAGAATTGTTTATGTTGGAGAAGCCCTCCAAGACCATGGACTCCAACCATTCCCCAGCACTGCCAAGGCCACCACTGATCCATGTCCCCAAGTGCCACGTACACACAGCCTTTAAATCCCCCCAGGTATGGACTCCACCACTGCCTTGGGTAGCCTGGTGCAGGTTCGGATAATCCTTTCTGCAGAAAAATTGTTCTTAATATCCAACCTGAACCACCCCTGGTGCAACTTGAGGTCGTTTCCCCTTGTCCCTTCACTTGTTACTTGGGAGATGGACCCTATTCCTGTCAAGGAGTTGTAGAGAGTGAGAAGGTTCCCCCTGAGCTTTCTTTTCTGCAGGCTGAAAAGATGAGGCAGAAGCTTCCCCCAGCCCCCTGAGCCACTCCTGGTGCTCCAGCCTCTTCCCCAGCTCCGTTCCCTTCCCTGGACACGCTCCAGCCCCTCAGGGTCTCTCTTGTCTGAGGGGCCCAGAAGTGCCCCCAGCACTGGAGGTGCCTCAGCAGGACCAGCACAGGGCCTGGGACACACCATGGCTGGCACAGCCCAGGGGACATTGGCCTCTTGTCCACCTGGGCACACCTGGGGTCATATCCAGCCACTGTCATCACCATCCCCAGGGCCTTTCCCTGCTGGGTACTTTCCAGCTCCTCTCCTCTGGCCCAACCTGGAGCTGAAGGGAATTAGTGTGACACTAGGACAGGACCTGGCACTTGACCTTGTCGAATATCATCCATTTGGCCTTAGCCCATTAATTCAGCCTGTCCAGGTCCCTCTGGAGAGCCTTCCTGCCTTCCTACAGATCAAAACCCCCACCCATCTTGGTGTCAAACTGACTGAGGGTGCCCTCAATCCCGTCATCCGGACTGTTGACAAAGGGATGACGGCTGGAAAGATGCTGAGGGTGGTAGAGATGGGGCCCCAGCAGGTGGGTCTGGGGGGGAAGGACCACATCCATGACCTGCTAAGAGGCATGTGAGCTCTCACACACTGCAGATCCCACCCACTACATCTCTTCTGCCCCGCAGAGCATTGAGGGAGCCCAAACAGCTGGATCCCAGGAGGAGGATGGGAGGCATCACTCTGTGCTTTCAACCTCAGCCATCCTTACCACATGAAGGCGAGCGAATGCCCCATGAGCTGCCGTGAGGGAGGGACCATCTGGGCCAGGATGTCTCATTGCATTTCGTTATTCAACACATTCCCTGGCTGCTTGCAGCCCCCTGGGCTCAGCAGCTGTCCTGCTCTCAAACCATATGCATGAAATCTTCTGCTCTTGCAGCCCCTTTCTTCAGGTCACCCATCCTCCCTGCCCACAGTCTTGCACAACATGAAGTTTTTCTCTTGTGCCTTGACGCCAACAAGGAGTCCCTGAGGATGTTCCCTCCCCCAGTGACCCAGGAATGAGACAAGCAAGTGGGTCCTTTTGCCTCCTTGGTGTGAAGCCATCCTGTCAGGTTCACAGATGATCAGAGGAAGGTTTGAAGATCTCTTGCATGGGAGGATTTCTTGCATGGAGTTTTAACAGGCACATAGTGCTAATCTGGGGAAAAGTTTGGGAAAATAAATGTTCTGCAGGGAAAATGCTCTGGCTGGTGACGGAGATCATCCAGGAAAACCCACAGTACCTGCTCCCCTCCCAACCACCACACGTGGCAGGTTGAATTTACCTGTACACACTGGGTGCTGAGGGTGCTCCCCTCACTGCAGAGATGTTCACCACAGAGATTTCAGTGCCCAGGCAGGGTCCTGAGCTGACCCTTCCCACCTAGAAGCAGTTTGGGGATGGTTTCCCCTGCCCAAGGCATCCTTATGAGGTTCCCTCCAGATGTACCTGTGGTCAGACCCATTCCAGACCTGGTGCTGACCTGTCTGCAACAGGCTGCAGAGCTCTGGGTGGTACAACAAGCTCTGCCCCTTCAGGGATGGGGGCTGCTTGGGGAAATGCTTCCAGGAACAGCACAGTAAGAAGTGACTGAACTTTCCGTGGCCATGAGTTAAAGGTGTGGATTGGATGCAGTTCTCAACTCAACTTCTTCTAACCACCTCCAGGAAAACAGCTTAGGGCTTTCCTGAAACCAGGGCTGGAGACGAGGAGGCAGAGACCACCTCAGGTCCCATCTTTAAAAGAACATAATTCAAAGTTTGTTTAAACTTGCTCCTTAACCTCCTGTGGATGTTGCTTAGTTCTTTCCCTGCAGGCACTGAGTGTTTTGTTCTCCAGAACAAACCACACCTGTATGTGGCTTTATATTCTCTGCTTATGTATCATATGTCGCTGAACTTTTTCTGTGCCCATGAAGTCCTTGTGGGCATAACTCGAGACCTATTCCCCTTCCCTGAACATCATTTGCCCTGGGTAAACTGCTCTGAGACATTTTTGAGGCTGCAGCATATTTCAATAATGAAATGCCCAATAATGCCCCAGGTGTCAAATAATGACACGTGCCCACTGTGTCCCTGCATGTGGCCCAGGAGGGACCTGAATTTGTAGGGCTTGCCCTTGGCTATGGTCAGCACTTGTCCAGAGGTGAGAAATCTGGGTCCTGCTCCCAACTCTGACCTTTGCAACCCCTTTGAGTGCTTCCCTGCCTCTCTCATGAGGCATGAAGAGGGGTAGGAAGTGGGTGTGGGGAAAATTCGCCTTCCCTGAGTTCCCTAGGAATGGAAATGATGTTAGGGAGTGGCTTGTGGGGCAAATGCTATAACAGGAAGGCTCCATTAAACAGAGGGATAAGCTGGAGAACACCTAAGTGAGGAGGTAAGGAGCCCCTCAGTGCTCAGGACACCTTCCTGGAGCAACAGCCAGAGCCACTCTGGAAACATAAAGCCTGGTCCCTTCCTTAGCTCTTTTTTAGGGAGAAATTATTTACTGTGAGGGTGGTGAGGCACTGGCACCGGTTTCCCANGTCACAGCCTGAATTCTCTTGCTGCTGCAGCACAACAAACTGTCCTTTCAGGAGTGTGGTTCAGCATCCCAGACTCTGCACACCCTTGAGATCTGGCAAGTTGTGACAGCCAGGAATGCAACGCTGCTTGAAACGTCTGCTGCTTGAAATGGGCTGCTGCAAGACTTAGCAACTGCTTTCAGTGCAGAGCACGACAGGCAGTATCAGAGAACCCCAGAATGGTTTGTATTGGAAGGAGTTTCAAAGCTCCTTCATTCCACCCCATTCCATGGGCAGGGACACCTTCCACTATCCCAGGTTACTCCGACCTGGCCTGCAACATTTCCAGGGATGGAGCAACCACAGCTTCTCTGGGAAACTTGTGCCAGAGCCTCAACACCTTCATAGCCAAGAATTCCTTCCTAATTTCTAATCCAAATAACTCACCTTTCAGTGTAAAATCATGCACACTTGTATAAGTAAGTGCCCGTGTAAAAATTTCTCTCCATATTTTTGGTAACCTCCCTTCAAGTATTAGAGATCCCTACAATAGCCCACACAAATCAGCCCTTCAATCATTCAGGAAAAAGAAATGAATAATCCTGGATGCTCTTTAGTCAAATTCTCTCTCTTTGGAGTAACATTTTCCTATTGTTTTGTCAGAAGGTGGTAAGTATTTGCAGGTAAAAGGAGTCATATAGGGCTTGGATAATGAGCAACTCATGGTTTTGAGGAAATCCTCAGGTATAAACCCTGAACTTCAGGGAGACCTGAGAAAGACCGGACATGTGTGGATGTGACACTTGGGGACATAGGTCCGTGGTGGGCTTGGGGGTGTTGAGGGAACAGTTGGACTCAATGCTCTTGGAAATCTTAACCTAAATGCCTCTGTGATTCAGTAGACTGATGTGTGCTGCTCATTGCANATTGGGGGAGCAACATAAGTTTAAAAGTCCCTTCCAATTCAAATCCATCTCTGATTCTGTAATTCCGTAATTCTCTTGCCAGGGAGTTGGTGCCCTGGGAAGGCTGAGATACTTGCCCAGACTGTGGTTGTGCAGGTGGCCACACAGGGGTGCCAGAGACTGTTTANCCACTATCCCAGGTTACTCCGACCTGGCCTGCAACATTTCCAGGGATGGAGCAACCACAGCTTCTCTGGGAAACTTGTGCCAGAGCCTCAACACCTTCATAGCCAAGAATTCCTTCCTAATTTCTAATCCAAATAACTCACCTTTCAGTGTAAAATCATGCACACTTGTATAAGTAAGTGCCCGTGTAAAAATTTCTCTCCATATTTTTGGTAACCTCCCTTCAAGTATTAGAGATCCCTACAATAGCCCACACAAATCAGCCCTTCAATCATTCAGGAAAAAGAAATGAATAATCCTGGATGCTCTTTAGTCAAATTCTCTCTCTTTGGAGTAACATTTTCCTATTGTTTTGTCAGAAGGTGGTAAGTATTTGCAGGTAAAAGGAGTCATATAGGGCTTGGATAATGAGCAACTCATGGTTTTGAGGAAATCCTCAGGTATAAACCCTGAACTTCAGGGAGACCTGAGAAAGACCGGACATGTGTGGATGTGACACTTGGGGACATAGGTCCGTGGTGGGCTTGGGGGTGTTGAGGGAACAGTTGGACTCAATGCTCTTGGAAATCTTAACCTAAATGCCTCTGTGATTCAGTAGACTGATGTGTGCTGCTCATTGCACAAGCACCACACCCTGGAAGATGCTCTTCCTTTGTTCAAAGATCTTGCTGGATGCTTCTTGGGCTTTTCTCACCTGTCCTCCTCTCTGCTTCCTTTCCTTAGAGAAAACAATTCCTGGACCACAATCATTAAAATGTACCGCTTTTAATGGGCAATCTGGGAAGCCAGTTGCTGCTGCAGTGAGTGTGGAGCTGGCCAAAAGCGTGTTTGAGCAGAGGCATTGCATAAGGCACCTCACAACGGCAAGGAAGAGTCTGCTGGATGAGCTGAGGATAGGGTAGAACAGCAGTAACAGCTGGATGAAAAAGGAGGTCTCGCTGGGGGGCAAAGACAGAGGTGTTTTTATAAACTAAGAATGCCTCCACAAATCACAGAACTCCTGCCAGAACCTTGACCTCTTGTGTTAATGACAAGGCAGGATCTGCAGGCAATTAAACAAGGAGCCAGACTGAAGTGCTGCCAAATCTCCCAAATTTACCATAAAGCCACATAACAATGTTACTTAGGGCCCTGCTCCAGGGGTTTAGAGCATCACATCTCCTCCTCCTTTTAGAAACACCCCTCTCACCCCCCAAAACAGTTAAGTTTTTAGCCTCCACAAAAGGAGGGGGAGAAGACGAACAGAGAAACCTGGAAAATAGGAACCAAGTTTAACCTCACATTTCAAAGGGAAAAAAACCCCCAACAACAAACCTCAAACAAACCCCCAAATAAAACAGAAAGGAAAGGAAACTTGGAAGAGTCAAGGAGGAGGGGGAGCTGACTCATGGTATTTGAATGCTTGGTGTTGGCAGTGCTGCCTGTGGCATTTCTGTCCCAAGTCCAGCTCATGAAATCCTGGAAGTTTTGCAAGACACTGTTCGATGATTTCTAGACCAAAGCTGTGCTTCAGTTAAAAGACTCCACACAGCACTGTTCTAACTGTGCCTTGTGACATTGATTTTTGCATTTCTGTTCAGGGATGGAGCAGAAGGAGAACTGCAGCCCAACATCCCTGCCGCTGCCCTTGTCCTCCAGAGCAGTACTGGAGCATGGTCTTGGCACTGATTCTGGACTGCCAGCTGGTCCAAAGGCCACATGGCCAGTTTGGGGACAGTCTGATTTGGGGACAAATGCACAAAAGGCTTCTGACCCCCCCAATTTGTGACACATTAATAACAATTCACTTCTTCAGTTGATGGAGGAAGGCCTGTGGCCTTCGCAGAGCAAGTGTGCTCCTCTGTCTGGATCTCTTGATGCAGGCAGTGCAGGAGAGCAGGAGCAAAATGCCGACACCCCTCCAGAGATGTGCACCTTCGTCCTGATGCTCAGACATTAAGCTCCTATGCAGAACCTCAGAACAAGGCTAAACCCAGACCAAGAACTAAGAACAAGGCCAAGAGCAGACCTTGAGCACCAGGTCTGGAGATCTCCATACTGTCAGACTGGGGCAGTGTGACACAGCCATGAGCTGGCACCATCAGGAGGAGGTGAAGGCACTGGTCAGTGGGAGCAGGATGAGCTGCAAGAAGGGAGGAATTACTGATTGCAGGGTTTGGCTCAGAGCCGGCTGATTTGACCTGGAGATGCAGGTCCCCCAGCGATACTATCTGAGTTGTTGTGCTGACCCAAAGGAGCTAAAAATAAAGGCAAGGAGACAAACCATCGCCTAATCTACTGACAAACCACATTAGTAACTCAGGGTGGCCTCAGAGAAGCAGATTAGCAAGGCACAGCTGGATTCTGCACAGCCTGCCTGATGCTTGTCCTGCGGACAAGGGATATCACTGCTCTGCCTTATCCATGATTCAGGAACCTCTCCTGACAGCCTTCTCCTCACAGGAGCCCTGAAAATGTCTTTCTTTTCTACGTAGTGCCTTATTTGCACCTAAGGCATAATGATATCTTTGGGACTCCTAAACCTTTGCCAGTTTGAAAGGTATCTGAGAGTTTAGAGGGGGAGTCAGGCAGAAGTGGAGTTCCTTTAAGATGGTGTTTCTTTAAGAAGATAAAATTTAACCCCTTTCTGCCTCACCATGTATGAACAACCACAGGAAAACACATCACCAAGATCCTCCCAGCACCCTTTCCTGTGCCACATTTATCAGAGTTAAGTGAGACCCCAGTACAGCTCTCGGTCACTGAATCTAGAAAGACAGACAGCAACCTGCTCCTTCCTCACACTAGACTTTGTCCTTTGCTGTCAGAGGAGCACAGGGGTCTTCACTGCCCTGCTGCAGAAATGAGGAAGCTATCCCAGGCTTAAAAGGATTCCTGAACCTCACTGAAAGCCAAGCAAGAGTAAAACCCACTTCTGCTTTTTTTGCCAGTCTTGTAAACTGGCCTCTGCTGAGCCCATGTCCTCCAGCCATAGCCTCCTGCCTTTTTCCTTGCTATCTCAAATTATGCACCTCTTATTTATTCCCCACTCTTTCTGCTCCTCCAGTGTCTCCTCCTCCAGTCCAGGGCTGCAATTAAAAGTCCAGGTCTCTTCCGTTTCCCATGGAGAGAGTCACAGAGTCACCGCTGCCAGAGGGGGGATTTCAAACCTTCTTCTGTGATGTGTCTCACCTCCAGTCCTTGGCCTTACCTAAACTTTCCCAGCCCTTTCTTGTGGCTAGGAAGAGAGTTCTTAGGATGCATCATCAAGAGACTTGGGCAAATCTGGAATGCAGGTGCTGTTTCCAGCAATGTATATTTCCCTGGAGCATTTGGCTGTCTCCTAATGGGAAAATTGTCTGCTAGGATGAATCCAAGGGCCCAAAGTTCTGAGCTCTTTGAAAAACATTATGCCTGAGTCTACTATTTGAGGCATGTAAGTAACATGGTTTGCGTTTGGGGTTTTTTGGTAGAAAAATAACCAGAGGTACAAAGATCCTGAGGTACAGAACACACCCACAGCAAAATTTTAGGTATCTCCCAGGCTTCTTGTTACTGCCATCCTTTCCCATTCTGTCACAGCACAGGACTGCTGGATGCATCTGGAATACAGGTCGATGAAAGATGCTGTGGATAATATCCTCGCACTGCACTCACCAATGTGACCTTGGTTAAAATTGGAAGCCATCCCAGATCTTTCCTCCTCACTAATATATTTAGAAGCCTGTGCTGAGCCTGGCAGAGCAGCACTAACCTGCACACTCACGGGGTGTCAGAGCAAATGTGCCATGATAGATAGGTTAGGAATTGTGAGGCTACAGCAGAGCAGCAGGCATGGGATTGGACTGGGAGCACGGATCCAGGAGGCATCATCCAGACCTTGGGCAACGGCTCTCTGAGGAGCAAATGATAAACTGCCTGTCCCAGAGGCTGCCCAGGGTTTGAAGGAATCTAATGCACTCCACTGGTGGGAATGGCTCAAAGACACCTTTCAGAGCTGTACGTGATGCTCAGGGTTTGGAAGCCTCGTGGAGATGAATGCCAGGATTAGTCTCTCGTTCACTTCCTCAATCTTTTCACTACAAGAGCGAAATACTTTGGCAGGAGATTATTTCTCTTTCAGGAGCGTGAGAGCTGGGAGCAGCAATAGGGAGTTTGCCGGGGCAGATCTCCCCACCTCGGCTATTCTGGAAGTGCCTGATAATAGTTATGAGTTATAACACTTCGGTGTATCAGGGCTCAAGGGAACCTTCAGGTGACAGACACAAGGACTGTCACCACCTCCTCCGCAGGACAGATAAGTCTGTGTATCACCTTCCTGACCCTTGTCCAGGGAAATGCCATCAGCACAGAGAACAGCTCCTCTCCCCTAATTCTCCAGCCCTTCCTGGTGCAATCCGGACGTAAACAGGGACACTCAGGGATGATAGACTGACACGCTCTGAGCAAGCTGGTCTAGAAGAAGGTGTCCCTGCTCATGGCGGGTGGGGTGGACTAGATGACCTTTAAAGGTCCCTTCCTACCCAAACTGTTCCGTGACTCTATGAAAATAAGGAAGCTGAGAGCACCAGCACAGCTAATTAGAGAAGCTTAATGACATCCTACCGCAGCTGAGTACATAGTTGCAACTTGTCCTAATGTTTGATCCAAGCCCACAGGAAGCGCCAGGCATTTCAGCCTATTAACTAGTGGTCATTAACCAGAGGGATATAGGTGTGAAGCATAGACATAGAAGCCATGGCTCTGCTGGTGATTGCTAACTTGTGTATCTCAGTGTTCAATCCTTTTGATTAACAGAGATCAAAGAATTATTAAATGGTGTGGCTTGGAAGTGACCTTTAAAGGCCATCCAGTCCAACCCTCTGCAACGAGAAGCAACATCTTCCACTACCCCAGGTTGCTCCAAGCCTTGATGTGCAAGCTTAAAATCACTCAGGGTGCTGTCTCTTTGCAGAGATCCCTCCAATCTCTCCCCACTTATCCCTCCAAAGAACTCAACCTGTAAGCACTGGTGGCATGATTACTTATGGATACGCTACATCCAGCTGTAGTGAAGCAGGACTGAGACAGTGACACGAGGGATAATTTGCTTTACAGTGACTCATCAATAAAGAGAAAAGTGCTCAGAGGTGACAAAGTTTCTATTAGGCAGAATTAGACCTGTTTAGTTAGGTTTGAGACATAATTGCTATAGTGACACCTTCAGATTTCTAAAGTGCAAAAACAATAGTTAACCTTTTTTTGCGAAGGTTAAGGCATTTCTCTTGGAAAAGACAAGGGAGGACAGAATGAATATGAGCTCGAGGAAATGCAGGCACATGCATCACTGAAGAGGAAATGAAGATTTTAGCTTGGAGTACATATAAAAATAGAAACAGGGGAAAAACGTACCCAGAGATCTTCTCTGTATGGGGCTGTGTTCCTGCAGGAAGAAAGGGCTGCCTGCTGTAGCCAGCCCTGCTTGGGAGAGGTTTGGTACCTCTGCTGCAGAGATAACTCTCCTGAGCATGTTATCAGGTGTTGGACACCTCCAAGGTCACAGCTGCCAGACCAGGCATCCTGTTAATGCCTGGTAATGTTCTTGAAGGACGTTTTCATGGTAAGTAGTTTAAGCTTCTAAGAGGGTTTGCTGCTGCAGTCCCATCCCTGGCCATATGCCAGTCAGAGATGAGATGTTACGTAGTGAATCAGAAGCAAAATTGGTTACCTTCCTAGAAAAAATAAATCACTTAAACATCACATAATCACAGAATAATTTGGTTTGGAAGGGCCTTAAAGGCCATTTAGCTCATTCTGAGCTCCTGCCATGAGCAGGGACACAGAATCACAGAATATTCTGAGTTGGAAGGGACCCACAAGGATCACTGAGTTCAGCTCCCAAGCAAATGCCCACACAGGAATCAAACCCACAACCCTGGAGCCACGAACACCATGTTTTATCTATTTGAGATAATCTCAGAGTCATATCACCATCTTTTTTTTTTTTTGTTTTAGTTTATATAACCTAACTCCCTGTCCCATCGTCCCATTATCTAGACCATGTCACTGAGTTCCTCATCCAGTCTTCTCTTAAANCTGCAGCCAGGAATTCCTTCCCAATACATATTCCAATATCTAATCCTGCCCTCTGGCAGTGGAAAATCATTTCCCCTTGTCCTGTCACTCTAGGCCCTTGTCCAAAGTTCTTCATGTTTCCTGAAGCCCTTTTAAGCACTGGGAGGTCACTAGGATGTCCCTTTATATCAAGTCAACCCACCAGACACTAAACTCAAGCATCAGTAGCCCAGTACTTACCTCTACCCACCTTCTACCCTAGGACATTCCATTTACCATCTGGCTTCGGGTGGCCCAGATTTTTCCCTGGACTGAAGAAGGTTTGGGGCCCCCTGAGAGCTTGTCTAGTTTTTCTGACTCTACCAGTTGGCCTAATAAAAGATACTATCTCTCGACACACACGGCTGACTTCAAGGAGACCTCGCATGTAGCTGGATCTGCCCAAGATAACCTGTCACTCCTCCGGCTTTGTGCTTATCTGTGGGAACAGGGTGTGTGCAGTGGGAGCCTTGCCTGGGTCTCTGGGTTTCCCTCCCTCTTCTGCACCTGAATGAGCTTATTGTTTGTGCGTCTTTGTCTGTTGGAGGGGAAGAAGGAGGCCTGAAATGAATTGGGTCAAACAAGTTTTTCAGCTGCGTGCAGGTTAGGAGAGGCCACAAGAAAAGAACCACAGCCCTTTGAAGTCAGGCTGCTCCTTTTCTTTTTCACGGTCTGTTTTTTAATTCTGACAGTGAGTGATACTTTCTCAGATGGAGATCAATTCACAGAACACGAGAACAAAGCTCTCTAAACACACCACTATCTAAGGGCTCACATAGCAGTGACATATCATTGATGGAAGGCCAGGAGGCAACTCCACTAAATCATGTCTGTAGTAAGGGCAAACCTTTCCTCCAGGGACTCTCGCTCTAAAAAACACAGGAACTAGGCAAGAATAAGGGTATGTGCCCTCCATTCCTAAGCAAGAAATCAGCCACCAACAGATGTTGGTAACTAGGAAAATAATTAATTTACTCTTCAAGCCAAGTTGGACTGGTGACATGCCTTCTACTCCCTGGACATTGGTTTTGCCATTCAGAAGCAGAGCAAGGACCCCTGAGCTCCTGTGGGACAGAGCTGTAGCTGTGCTTCACCTCATCACCACCAGCTGGATCTCTGGACCAGAGAGGAGAGAGAAGATGTGAACCCATTCCCTGTCAGAGACAGTGAGGCCAAGAGTGGCAGGGAAAGTCAGCCACCACCATGGTTCTGCTAGAACCCATGTGTTCGTGGAGGTGTTGTCCCAGGGAGCTTGCTGCTTCCTCACTTTTCTGTCTTGTGGGGAGAATCTGCTGGGAACTGGAAAACAAGTGTTTTCCTTTTAGATTTGTCATTTGTGTTTAAAGATGTGTTGAGGTGGCAAGTACTTTGAAAATGCTTGGCCATGCTGAAGACATTCAATCCATGAAGAGACCCAAGGGCCTGAGGTCCACAATTGAGGTACATGTTCTTCAGGCTTCTCTGGTCCTCGGGCAGTGACATGAAGGAGGCCATTGTTAACCCCAAAACTCCACAGTCATCCCTCCTCATTAGTCTTGGTTTAACCTTCTGGTTTCCTTTGTCTGCAAACGAAGGTCCTCGGGCTGAGTCTGTGGAGTTGTGGCAGCTTTCTGTTTAATCTAAACAGTCCTAAGAGCAGGGACTGGGTCTTCCCCATGCAGAATAATGCCTATGCAATGAGCTGCAAACTCACATGTTCTCTCTGTCTCTCTCTCCCCACCAGTTAATTGTTTTATACAAAACAGAGAAAGAAGCTGAACAAGCCCCATGCCAGAATAACTTGCCAGGTAGCTCATCTCCTCAAATCTGGGAAGGGGTCTTCAAGGCCTCCTCAAGCCCTTCCAGATAGTTGGGTTAGCTCATGGATCATCGAGTAAAAAGGCACAGCTTCCCTGTGGAACTATTTTGCAAGAAATTTTTTTTGCATTAATCTGGAGGATATGGTGGAGCACGGACTGCTCAGAGGAAAAGTGCACCTTCATGCTTCCCCTGGTCTCATCATCCCCGTGGTCTTGTCATTCCTACGGATTCACCATGCCCATCGTCCCCATGGCCTTCTCATGTACTCCCAGCTGGCTGCGGTGGTCACACCAGCAGCTACTCAGTCCATGATGATGTGATCAGCCAAGCACACCCCCAGATCTGTGCTCAGGATTAGATTTACCCACAGTCTTTGTGGTGTAACTAAGCCAAAATTGGTGTTTGGCTGACCTCTGTGTCCCCTTATGGTCCAGCTTCCACCACACAGATCACCACATTCAGGACTAAGAGTCTCCTACAAGTGTGGAGCAGCAACGCTGAGCTCTCCTCTAAAGGATTTGCATCTATGCAAATGAAGCTCTGCACTCCTATCTTGACACAGGCTGGAAAGCTGGCATCACAAAGCTAAGATTTCTTCCAAACCCCCACTGGGCTTCCCTATGGACATTCTGGAAATGCCAGGACTCAACCTAGGGGTTTTTAAAGAGCCTTTCTGGCATGAATAACAGAATCTGCAGAAAGGTTAGCATCAAAATAGCTGTGGAGCAAGAACATCTGTGGGGGACATGTAGCCAGGGGTTTGGTGTCACCGATTCTGCACAGCTGTCCTACGGCTAATGCAAAAGTCTGTATTCTGAAAAGGTCAAAAAGGCAATTAAGAGACAAAAGACCAGCTCTTCCCAGTATTGAAGCAGATGCTCAGCCAAAACATTTGCCTATAAGATTGTATTTCCTTGAGGTTTATTAACCATTAAGTGTTAATGGTTAATAAACCATTAACCATTAAGTGTTAAGATAATGAACTGAACGACCAGTAGAGTCAGGATTCCTTCACAAATTATTCCCGTTGGGTTAGACAAGCGTTTGAAAAGCAAAACGCTTTACTACGATTTTACAACAGGAGACCCTGAGCTGTTCTCTAGCAGCTCTTCTCTGCTTTATCTTGCTGGTGTAGCCAGATAACCTGCCGGGTTAAGGGAAGGGTGAGCAAAACGTCCGTGTTGAGCTGGCAGCAGGATGGTTCAAAGCAAGGACTGTCTCCCTTGCAGCAGAGCCAGCTTAAAGAATTCCTGCTCTCCCCACCCTGACTGCTCACTCCTTCACCCTGCACTTTTCAATTGTCCCAGAGAGGATCAGTGAACTGATCCAGGTAAAAAAATAAAGAGTGAAGGGATCACGGGGAGAGGGGTAGGCCTGGTGCCAAGAACAGTTTCAATCATATTACATAAATTTTCAAATGCAGTCATATTTGAAAACATTGTTTATATATATAAGAATTTTTTTATCCAAAGGCATTTAGTAGTAACTATTAAAATATACTAATTTCCTCCTAATTATAATATTTTGGTACATTTTGGTTAGTAGGTGGGTATGCAATCCAAGTGGATATTGTGGAATATCCATCACCTTAGTAACTACACATCCATCACGTCAGCAACTACAAATAAGATGAAACTGGGCAAAAAATCACAGCAAACCTCATCCAGGGTGTAGGGAATGGATGAGCTGAACAGTCGAGGCCCTCCCCAGCTCTGTTTTGTGATGACTCTAGGACAGAAACACATGCTTAGGCCACTATATAAATGAATACCCATTTTTCAGGATTTTAAAACATTTATGTTTTGCATTATGGAACAATGGGAGTTGCATATGTATTTATTCATTTGTATCAAATCACAGAATTTAATGGAATGTAATGGGCTATTAATGGTTTTATTCAAATTTATTCTCAGGGACCTGTGCATCAGTAAGCAGTTTGTAGGGGACCACCCTGTGTTGAAGGATGAGGGAGTCAAACAGCAGGGATATGGTCTGCTCCTGTCCAGAGCTCTCAGAGATGAGCCCTAAATGTGCTGGATAAACAGAAAGGGAAACGTCAGTTTGTTCAAAATCAACTTAAATGAAGAAAGTTCTGTTGTTGGTGACCCAATTTGACAGATGTATGTAGTGACCATGAACAAGATTTTTAGAACTAGTGGATTTTCACACCTCATTTTTTTATCCCTGGAGGACTAATACATACTTTGTTCCTTATTTAAAGTATGCTTCATTGCTTATTTCAGTTGCCAATTCTTTTCTGAGCCCTGGATGAAGAAGCCATTTAGTTGAGTGAGGCAAACAAATGGAAACTAAATAAATAGCCTCTCCAAACCTTCAGAAAACCCAGCTTCTGTCAAAAGGTGCTTTGGTTCCTCAAGAAACCAGGGCTTCATGTGTTTCACCTTGACTGCAACTGCTCTGGAAACATTTGCAAACTTGGTAATTAAGGAAATTTACTAGAGTGTAATAAGCCTGGGTCGTTCAAAGCTGTTATCCTTTATTTTTAAAGGTGTATGTAATTTAAATACAAAACCATGCTCTAGGTAAAAACCATTAAAAGAAGTTATCTTTGGTCTCCACCCTGCTGGCTTACTGCATGTCAAGTAGGAAATGGGGATATCTGATGCATGTGCAGGGAAGTGAAGCTTGTTCTGCTCCCTGACGTGGATTTTGGGGCCATCATCTCTCCTGGAGAGGATCGCTGAGCGCCCCCACCACCTTCCCTTGGTGGTCCATTCATCCAGACAACCTGCCTGGGAGTCTCTACTGAGCTGTGCAGCAGAAATGGCACATCCCCAGGAAAACGTTTGTGCTGCATGAACGTCAAGGGCTCACTTCAGTCACCGAGAAGTAGATTTCTAGTGCCACCTGAGGTGCTCTAGATGCGGAGATGGAGTCTGGCAGGCATGACACAGGGCTCACAGGAGACATGGCGTGGAGTGGTGGCTAAAGGCAAGGCAAGGGATGGCCTCAGCTAATAGAAAAGACCCTTGTTTAGGCAATGCTGAGCCCAGAGCTACAGCCATGCTACTCTCCAGTGAGGCATGGGAGCTGTGTGGCTCCTGAGGCTGCAGTTGTCACACCTGTTCCATTTCACCACCCCCCTTCTCCTTGCAGTACGAATAGACCTGAAATCTGAAGGACTCCTGGGCAAAGAAGTTGGATGGAACCAACAGAGAAGCTCCCAGGACCTCTCAGATAGAGCAGACTTCACCTGGCTCTGGCCTCATCCACCACTCAGACCCAGGGGTGGGGATGCAATCAGGGCAGCAGGGGCAGGGCAGGGTGTAGGGCTGGGGCTCTGTACTCTGATTGCTCTCAGAGACCGCGTGATGCATTAAAATACTTGGCACGGTGGGGAACACACACTCATGTTTGCAAAGCTCCATGCAGAGCACGGAGACAGCAGCCATCCTAATCTCTGCCTTCCTTTCCCTCCCGCTGGGGAGAGGCCATTGCACCAACCCACCCGAATTCAGAATAGCAAATTGAATCTTTGGGCCCTTCCCGTGTCTCTACTTCCACTTCTGCCCCCACATCAGCATTTCTTCATTGCTAACAGGAGCTTTTGCTACGCCCAAGGAAGGCCTATAACAAGCCCATCTGAGGGACTGGCACCCATCCCTTTGTGTGGATGAGCTTAAGAGGGACTTCTGACAGAGCAGTGCTAAGCTCTTTTTCTCCTGGAGGCAAAATCCTCCTTCCCAAAGTACACTGCAGCAAATTTACCCTGGCCCAGAGCCTGGGAACAAGAGACTATTGCTAAACTCAGACAGCCTCTTGAACTAGGGATGCTGCTCTGTGCCATTTCCCCCAAAGGCAAGTTGTGTCAACGCCTCCATTCTTAACAACCTTCCCTCCACTGGATGGCAAAACTGCGTTTTTTTCATCTGGAGAGCACAGTTATAAGGGAAGACAATTTTCTTGCCAGGACAAGAGAGTCAGATGCTATCTGCACTCAGGTCTACGGGGCATGCTGTGGGGCTGTGTCCAGACACCCAGTGCAAGCTTTAGATGTCAGAGGCAGGGTGCCGGGAGGAGCAGCCCAGAGCTCCAGTCAGCTTGCCCTGAGTCCCTGCAATGCTGTGCTGCCAAGATGGAAAATGCTTCCATGGACATCCTGGATCAGTCAGCGCATCTCCATCACGTATCAGCTGAAAGTCCCTAGACATGCTCCTGAGGCATTCCTGCTTTCCCTCAGAAATTGCCTCTGGGATGATGGCACAGGAACCAAACCCTGAATCTCTTAGTGCCGCCCCTGTAGCAGCACTGAATAGAGACTCTCCCTGCATGGGAAGGTTTCCCAGTTCAGCAGGCAATCCAGTGTTGGGAGCATGGGATCATAGGATCACAGAATCATCCAATAGTTTGTATGGGAAGGGACCTTAAAGGTCATCTCATTCCAACCCCCTGCCATGGGCAGGGACACCTTCTACTATTCCAGGTTGCTCCAAGGCCTGTCCAACCTGGTCTCAAACACTTCCAGGGATCCAGGGGCAGCCATCACCTCTCTAAGTAACATCTGCCACCCTTATTGTAAAACATTTCTTCCCAATATCTCATCTCACCCTGCCCTCTGGCAATGGGAAGACATTCCTCCTCGTCCTGTCTCTCCAGGACCTTGTCCCAAGCCCCTCTCCAGTTCTACTGGAACCTCTTTAGGCTCTGGAAGAGGCTTTAAGTTCTTCCTGGATCCTTCTCTTCTCCAGGTGAGCATACCCAGCTCTCCCAACTTGTCTGCATAGCAGAGGTGCTTCAGCATTTGGAGCATCTCTGTGGCCTCCTCTGGACCTCTTTCAACAGGCTGATGTCCTTCCTGTGCTGAGGACCACAGAAGAGGATGTAGGTGGGGTCTCAGGAGAAAGAGGTGGAGTCTCATGAGACCAGAGTAGCGAGCCAGAATCTCCTCCCTTGACCAGCTGACCTTCCTGTCCTTCCTGTCCCTGCCACCAAGTGAAGCATTTCTGGAGGATCGGGGAGAGAGTGTCTGGTCTACCACTCATGGGAGCTTCTTCATCATTATTTTTCTGGGCCACCTTGTGTTATCTTTCTCATAAAGGCATCTCCCAGCAGCACTCATCAATTTCTGACCCTATCACAACACCTACATCTGAACCTCACTGCTCTCCCCACCTTTCCTCGCTTCCACAGCTCTTATTTCTAGAGTGCTGGGAGCATCCATTCCATCCTCAAGCCTTTGCAGCCCTGAGCTGGAGCGTTTCTGCTGCGGACAGTCCTCGGAGAACAGAGTTGTTAATCTGTGACCGGATCTCCTGAGCACATGCAAACCATGATTTGCAGAGTTTATAACTAGCTCAAAATTAAACAAACTTTCCTGGAAGTAGCAAATGGCACTTTTCAACAGCAGGACCAAATTTCATGCTCTTTATTCAATAGAGAGAGGCTTTTCTCTGTTATTACAATTTCATGGAATTATTCCTTTTGAAAATCTGGACAAAACCCTGTGCTTTCCCCTCATTCTTGGAAATGGGCA
Source organism: Pitta sordida (assembly GCA_013390025.1). Classification (NCBI taxonomy): domain Eukaryota; kingdom Metazoa; phylum Chordata; class Aves; order Passeriformes; family Pittidae; genus Pitta; species Pitta sordida. The sequence goes on from WEKX01008719.1 coordinate 110,791, forward strand.
AAATAGTTTGGCTGAAACTTTCCGGAGAACTTCAGCCTAAGGCAGACATCTGGCATGGAAATTCTTTTTCCCCAAACAATTAATAGTTTGACAAAACTTTAAGTTCAATTACCAGCGCCTGAAGTGCTGGGCTGTGTTGCACTGCTAACCTTGAGTATGACGAGGATCTGCACTGGGCATAGACATGTTCTGTGAGTGAAGTTTTAGGGTCTTCCGCTCCAGGAAAAGGTAGGGGAGAGCATAGCCACGAGAGGGAGTGCAATTCCTTATTCTCTCCACGAAGCACAGCCCCGCTGCTCCTAATCAGAGCAGCCCTCGGGCTACGGGCTGAGCCTCAGCTGTGCATGGGTCTGGTGCAGGCCCGGGGCTGTGCAGAGTCCCACGGTGAGAACGATAGAGAAAACCATGAAACATCATGATATGCTCGTGTCACGTCTCACAGAGGGCCCACACAAAATACCGAGCTGTTTCAACGTTAGGCATTTTCCTAACCCAGTAGATGGAATGTTACAAGGAGATTAAATGAGGTCTTGGTGCTGAGCCTCTGGAGATTGGATCTGAATGCATGGAAGGATCCTAAAGAGGGCATGGAGCAGAGTGTATCCCAGCTCCTTGCTGCACCAAAGGAATAAGGAATACAGGGCCCCGAGGTTAGAAGGCCACTTGATAGACAGGAATTCAATCCACAAATACCGGGGCTTCCATGAAGACACAAGGGAGATGATGGGCTATCTCTGGGGAATCAGAACTCCACACCATGGCTCCCAACCCAAGCACCTCTACACAAACACTGGGCTCAGTCTCATGTTCAAAGTGACCAACTCAGGGAGGTCAGAACCTAAACAGAGGTTTTCCACAGAAGCATTTTGGTCAGAAAAGACATTTCATCTAATCTAGTCACTCCCCCAGCACTGTCAAGTGCCACATCTACACGATTTTTAAATCCCTCCAAGGATGGAGACTTCACCACTGCCCTGGGCAGCCTGTTCCAATGCCTGACCACTGTTTTGGTGAAGAAATCTTTCCCCATATCCAATCTAAAATCCAATCCACTCTCCACATGGGATGTAGAAGAGATTGTACAGGAGACTTATTTGCATCCAAGCAACACTGCAATCACTGTGTGCTCCAGGCATGTTTTGTTCACTGAAGGCTCAGACCAAATGTGATGTGACCAAGATGTGACTAAGTTATTGGCATATAATATAATCTGGGCTGCTAAATCGTTCCTGGGCATGCTCATGGCCCGTCCATATGGTGAAAGAAAGTGTGTCAGCTGAACTTGCCATGTATATAGTTTAAACCATGTTCCTTTTCCCAATCAGAGCATCTTAAGAGCTTACACAGGGCCAGCAGCTCCGTGACACGTTGGTAACTGATGCTCTGGACCAACAGTCAACGGGAGAGGTTTGAGTCAATGTGCTTTGCCTCACAATTTGAGTTTTCTTCTAGTACACGCCACAATGTCCTCACCACCTCAGCAGAGGGGCAGCTAACCACGAAGCCACCATATTTCAGATCCATTGTTTGGGGAACCCAATGCCACCCAGCCTGGACAGGCACAGGCAGGCAAATTTTGCAGGCTCTGAACTAACCACAAGAGGGGGATCACAGTGAATGCAGGAGATGCTGAAAACAGTCTGGAAAACATATCGTAGCCCCAGAATTCAGGGGCATGGATCTCCCTGTTCTGGCAGCTTTATCTCCCTTCTGCAAACCAGTTTTGCTAACAATAACTGATATTTTGCTTAAAATTACAGGTGAAGGAGAACTGCACTTTGACCACTGGAAAACAAAGACCATCTCTTTGCATTAAGAATAGCCTTTGAAAAATGCGTGTTTTCATTCATCTAAACACACACATCCTTATCCAGGCTAATTTTTATGCCTTACAAAGAGGCCAGAAAATGAGCTGTATTCACTTTTCCTATGACTTTCTTTACTGAGCTACAGTCAAACCCATGAATATCACAGATGTGACCACACTGGATTACTGGGGACATAAGGCAAAGCTGTTGGGGTGAGGAGGACACACTGTTGGGACTCAAACCATCAAATAATCACCATTAGCTGTCGTGGGCATTGGAAGATGCCCAGAGATGCTGCAGAGCTAAGAAGGATCTGTTTTGTTCCCTCTCAGAGGGGTGGCAGACAGACACACTAGTCATGGCAACTGTCATCTGGGGTGCGATCAGCCAGGTTTTTAATAGGCTTGCAGATGTTGTGCCCTGGCTATATATATTATTTTCACTTAAGTCTATGTCAGCAGGAACAAGACTCTACTAAATTTATCCCCTGTGCTTAAGACTAACTGCACAGGCCTTGAAGGGTATTTTTAATAGGAGGTAAACCTCATCCACAAACAGCCTCTCATTTCAGGCCTACAAATGAGATATTTTTCCAGTCCAGTTTAACTCCAACCCTGCCCCTTCCTTCCACAAGCCCCAAATGACTGTTTTCTCCTGATTCTTTGGTCACTGTGTAAGTGTGATATCCCTTGGCAGAGCCTACAAAAGAGCTGGGAACGAACACGGTTCCTGCCTATTTGGCTCCTTTTAGGGTTAAAGTCAGGATGGGTTTTATGCCTAAAGCAACATCCTTCACGCAAATGCCAGTACAACATAAATTGTGCTGGGCTCTGAGGAGAAGCAAATGTCAAAAATTAAGTTATTCTTCTGCTTGACTCACAAATCCAAGTAGCATGCAAATAAAGAGGAGCCATCTGTTCAGTCCCTGGGCCATTTGAAGTTAAGCATCCAGCGCCAGCTCCCAGTTACATCAGGTCAGCCCTGCTGGCTGGGCTCCACAGGACGTGCTCAGCCTTGCCCAGGACCGCCTGTCACCACACAAGTGTCCGTAACCCTTCACGCTCCTCTGGAGCTCGGCTAGAATTCTGTGGCGGCTTTCGGTTTAGGACTCCAGAGAAAGTGAGCAGCATCCTTGCAAGTGTTAATGGCCTTAAAAAGGAGAGATTTAGATCACATATTGGGAAGAAATTCGTAACTGTCAGGGCTGTAAAACACTGGCATGGGTTGCCCGCAGAATCTGTGGCTGTCCCATCCCTGGGAGTGTTCAAGGCCAGGTTGGATAGGTCTTGCAGCAACCTGGGATAGTGGAAGGTGTCCTTGCTGATGAGCTTTAAGGTCCTTTCCAACCTAAATAATTCCCTGATTCTATGATGCAGTCAACATGCGAGCACTTCTGTCTCACTGCAGACTCAGACAGGGTAGTTTAGGCCTTCGATGATGGAGATCTTGCAAGACCAAAGTATGTTACTGCCCTTCCTTGGTGCTGTAGCTCCTCTTTTCTAAAGCAGCCTGGTTTCAGGGCCTCCTGACTCCTATGTCTTCTGTAAGGTCTGCCTCCATCCCACCCAAACTGACAGAAACCTCAGTGCAGATCCAGGGAAGCAAAGTGTAGTCAGACTGCTGTCAGTGCAAGGGAAGAACCTTGCAATGATAAGAGCGGGACCCCCAGGGGTCCTTTCTCCTGCACATCTTGTGGGTTTCCTGCCAGAAAATCACTGAGTCATTTAGTTTGAAAACGAGCTTGAAGATCATGGGGTCCCGTCACTGCCAGTCACTAATCCAGGTCCCAGAGTGCCACACCTGCACAGGTTTTAAATCCCTTCAGGGATGGGGACTCCACCACTGCCCTGAGCAGCTGTGGCAGGGAAGGATAAACTTTCAGTGAAGGAATTTTCCCTAATATTCAATCTAAACCTCTGCTGGTGCAACTGGTGGCTGTTTTCTTCTTTCCTGTCCCTTGTTCCCTGAGAGCAGAGCCTGACCTCTCCCCAGCTCCCCTCTCCTGTCAGGGAGGTGCAGAGAGCCAGAATTTTCTTTTCTCCAGGATGAGCCCCACCAGCTCCATTAGTCACTCCACATTGCTGGCTGGTGTCAGCAGGTGAACTGAGCCGTATCACAATCTGCCTCATGCAGGCAGGACCTAATCCAGAGTGAGAGCTCCTTGATCGTGGTAAAAGCCCCATGCATGCTTTGTTGCCATCCTTCCAAAGTCTAGGCTTCAGAATTTCCCTAACAGAGCCTTGAAGGCTTACAGAGCTGGGATGGAGAACAGACACAGACATGCTGTAGCAACCATGACACACTTGCTGAGAGGGAGCACCAGGAGCTAACTGGAGAGCTTTCACAACGTGAGTCACTCTCCGAGCTCCATCTCATGGCATGTTAAGCAGCAAGAATCAAAGAATGAAAATGCAGGGCATGTCTTGCCCTACAGAAACACCATCAAGCACTTTACTTTTAAAGTAATGATTTGCTATTGATTATGTGCATGAACATGAGACAGCTCCCTACCTCTCCTGCCAATTTCCACACTCAATCACATTACAAGGAGGTGCTGGGGTTGAGCCATCCCTGACAGAGCTGAGTTACTGCTCTCAGGAGGGGATAAACTTCACACATCACAAATCTCTTGGGAAATGCCTGAGAGTCCTGGGGTTGATGAGAGACCTCCATATGCACAAGGTGAACAACCATGGCAGGAAGACAGGGGTGCTCAAGGCTTCCTGACCCTGTAAAGCACACGCCAAAGTCCAACAAGCACAAGAGCTGCCAGCTGTGCCCTGGGGAGCTAGGTAGGGAATGTGGTCTAGAAGTAGGGTGCTCATGCAACATAGTTCCCAGGTGCCGCAATATGTTGAAGTTCAGTGATCCTTCTTGCCATGGGAAGATGAGCCAAGAACGACCACAGCACAGGTGGGGTGTTGTCCCAGCGGATCTGAAGAGGATTGGGCAGAGCCAGGTGCTGGTAAAAAGGAAGTACCAAGCCTCCCATTCAAGGTGAGGGGATGAACTGGGTCCAAGATCCACTTGTAAACAGCAGGAGAAGACTGGAAACAAGGATGCTGTCTAGGTATGATGATGATCCAAGTCACAAGATGCCAGGCAGGACTTCAACAGTCCAACAACATGGCTCAGGCAAGGCACACAGAGCTTAATCAGAGCTTCTGGACTAATGAGTGGAGGTGAGCTTGGTCAGGGAAGTTAAAACCAATTAGTGCACTCAGAATCCTGAGACAACTAAATGCAAAGTGGAGCAGGGAAAGTTATATTCCCATTTAATCAAGTTCTAATCTCAGGCCAAGGTCTTCTTTGTTTTTGTCCCATCTCAGTTTTGCCTTTGGCTGGGCAGCAGGAGAAAACAACCACAAGCAGATAAAAGCATCACTTTCTGCCTCATGACACCCTTGTCCAAAGCTCCCATCCCTCACAGCTTCTTGCCTGCTGTGCTGGTGAGTGTTTGCCAGACAACGGCACGAGGGAATCCTTAACACACATCAGTCTTGTGTCACTCACTCTCTTCAGGATGCTTTTGGCTGCACTGGGATTGGATGCTTGCATCCAGCTCAATGGATTTTTGAAAGCAGGAGATGTAGAGGGAAGATCAGGGGGTTGCATCACATTGTTCCTGTCAGTGTGTTTTACCCAAGCCTGTTGTTTTAAAAATAACTGGGTGCTAACTCAGGATCTAGAGACAAAATAAAGCTTTGAGGTGTTTCATAGTGGGCAGAATCTGGAAGCCTCCAGGAGGAAAATTCTCTCTGGAGAACTTTTGTAGCTGGATGGCATCCTTCCTCTGAATGAAAATGACCCCAAATCCTGCCTCTGCTTTTTGTTAGGAGTGCACATCCTCCATCAGCAAACTCACAGCAGTTGCTCCTACCCTTCCTAATTTAAACCTTCCGTTTAAATATAAAAACATGCTACTTGTGAATGATTTTCACCAAAATCTGAGAGTTTTGACAAATTAAAGCACCCACAGTCAGACCCCAGGCTGGGTCAGCAGCTAGCAATGGTTTTACCAGGTGTTAGAGCAGAGATCCCAGGCTGGATTGGTGTGCCAGGCTCCTCCACCTGAAACAGATGGACTGATGAACGACAAACCCTACAGGAATGTCTTGAAAATGGGCTTTCATTGAAAACATTTGATGAAAATCCTAGAAAATAGAGTGTGAGTGTGCTGGAGATGTTCTAAATGCACACGGGAAGGCTCTCCCTGAATAGCCGATATTGAGGGTGAAGCCTCAGCCCCTCAGAGTTGAAGCTGACAGTGTTCTTCCATGACTCAACATCGTGCTGGCTGCACTCAGGGACCCAGTGGGAAAGCACGGAAGCCTGATGACAGGGTAGGAAACCAGATTAAATAAAAACAAATTGTGATTGTTGGCTAGGTCTGACTTAAAGAGAGAAAAAAAAAAAAAAAAAGAAGTTGAAAATCTCAAATCCCCAAAACATCCTGTCAATAAAACCCAACTAAAACCCCTGGTGCCCTTTGGACATTTAAACCTATAAAAGAAGCTTCTTGCTAACTAAATTTCATGGAGTGAGGTGGATTTAGGTGTGTTCTTGGTCTATTTTCTCTCTAAATCGTGTTTTCTTCCCTCACAGCCCAACCCATGAGAGGCTGAGCAGTGATATGGGATGATCAGCAGGTTTTGGTCCCACCGACGAGGTTGGTGTCACAACACACAGGGCAGGTGGCACTTGAAGCTTGTGATCCATGGGAACATGGATCTCCTTCAGGAAGCTGCTTTTCTCACTGGAGAATGCAAGTGGAGAGAGACCCTGAGGGAAGGGAATCAGAGAGGATCTGGAGCTGTGAGGAGGGCTTGGGCACAATGCAGTAGGATGACAATGCCTTGTTTTATATACATGTATGTATTTATTTATCCCGAAACTGAAGGTTTATTTGTCTGGAATTATCAAGTAGTCCAGGACATGCAGAGGGGGCTCATGGGAACCTCTGAGGTTTAAAAGACCAACTGCTGGTGCTGCATCTGGGGCAACCGCTGGGATCAATCCAGGGGATTGGTCAGCTCTGGGGAGAAGGACTTGGGGGCTGGTGGGACATGGCCCAGCCCAGAAACCCCCAGTGCCCTGGGCTGATCCCCCAGCGTGGGCAGCAGGGGAGGGGGGATTCTGCCCCTCAGGTGAGACCCCATCTGGAATTCTGCATCCAGCCCTGGGAACAGCAGAACATGGACCTGGAGCTGCTGGAGAGAGTCCAGAGGAGGCCACGGAGATGCTCCGAGGGCTGGAGCCCCTCTGCTCTGGAGCCAGGCTGGGAGAGCTGGGGGGGTTCCCCTGGAGGAGAGAAGGATCCAGGGAGACCTTGGAGCCCCTTCCAGAGCCTAAAGGGGCTCCAGGAGAGCTGGAGAGGGACCTGGGAAAAGGGGAGGAAGGGATAGGACAAGGGGAAATGTTTCCCACTGCAAGAGTTGCAGGGTTAGATGGGAGATTGGGAAGGAATTCCTGGCTGTGAGGGTAGTGACACGCTGACACAGGTTTCCCAGAGCCGCTGTGGCTGCCCCATCCCTGGAAGCGTCCAAGGCCAGTTTGGATGGGACTTGGAGCAGCCTGGGATAGTGGAAGGTCTCCCTGCCCACGGCAGACGGGCGATGGCACGAGATGATCTCTGGGTCCCGTTCCCACCCCGCGGCGCTGCCCCACAACCCCTCCGGCACCCCTGAGGGCAGCGGGCGGCTCTGGGACCCNGGCTCCCTCCCTTCTGATTCCTTTCAGACGGTAAGTTCTGCTTTTATTTATTTTTTTTCTTTATCTATTTTTTAAAATTTTTTTTTAACGTTTCCTCCCTCTCGGCCCTACCGGAATTCACGCCTGGGAACGGGGCCCCCCGTCTTCTGTCTTCACCGACGGGGGCGGGGGAAACA
>WEKX01008719.1:118539-154656 GCA_013390025.1 Pitta sordida
AGGACCCTCCTGCGTGGGGAGGCGGCGGCGACAGCCCCCCCCTCCGCCTGCTCCATCCCCTCCCGTCACTCCCGGTGACCGAGGACGGTGCCCGGCTCTCCTGGTGTGTTCCCCGAGCTGCGGCAGCATCACGCAGAGAGGGGCAGCACCGCCGTCGCCGGGCGCTCCTGCCTCCCAGGTCGGATATCCCCCCGTTCTTCGTGTCGAATAATTGTAACAGTCACTATTTTAAACTAATTGTCATTGATTTTTTTTTATTATTTTGTGTCGGTTAATTGCTATCAGTGGGGTTTGGTGGTTTTTTTTTTTTTAATCGTTTTCCCCTCGGATCGTGGCAAAACTTTTGCGGGAATTCCCGCTGCCTGCAGTCGCTCGCGGTGCAGCCGATGCGATCCCGGGGCTCGCTGACGTGCGGGATCAACTTGCGGGATCGGCTTTTTACTTGTGGCGAGCGATGGGATGCGCGGGGTGATCCCGTCCCGTCCCACCCCACCCCATCCTACCCCGTCCTATCCCAACCCTTCTCCTCTGCGCCTCGCAGCGGGGCAGGGACCCGACGGCTCGGGGTCCCCGTGGTGCCGGAGATCCCTCGGTGGGTTTCTATCCCGATTTCTATCCCGGTTTCTATCCCGGTTTCTATCCAGCTGCTGCTGGATAGAGCCCGCGCGAATTCGGAGCCGCCTGTGGCGCCTTGCCCAGGGTTAGGGTGGCACCTCGGGCGAGGCGTTGTCCCCACTGATGCTGAAGAGCTTCACGCTGTTGTCACCGTGTTCCCTAGGTTTTGCCTGGCGCAGGATCACCCCCCGGATAACTCCGCATCCCGGCGGCAGCGCCGAGCCTGGGTGATGCGGTACGTCTCCCGCCGCGGGAAGGAGCGGGGCTGCCTGGAGGAGGGGAGTGTGTGGGGAGGGAGGAGGCTGCCCGTGTGCCCCTGGCTGCGGTGCTCAGGGGCCGGTGGGGATGGTGGCGACTGTCCCTTGGACTGGGCTCGGCCCGGGAGTGGGGAGTGTGGGGCGAGAATCCCCGGGATGGTGCCCAGGATGAGCATCCCTGGGATGGGTTCAGCCCGGGTTGTGGGGAGTGTGGGGTGAGTAGCCCTGGGATGTACTCATGCCTTGCGAGCATCCCTGGGGTGGGCACAGTGTAGGGAGAGGATCTCTGGGGAATGCTCTGCCAGGGGCGAGCATCTCTGCAGGCTCGGGGAGTGTGGGGCGAGTATCCTCGGGATGTGACTAGTGTGATGCGAGCATCCCTGGAATGTGCTAAGCACAGATGTGGGGAGTGTGGGGTCGTCATCCCTGGGATGTGCTCATCCCGGGTGTGGAGAGCGTGGGGCGAACATCCCAGCCGGCGTGGGCGCTTTGCCACCTCCTCACCGTGGCAGCAGTCCTGGCATCCATCCCCAGATGATGTCCCCGCTGTCCACACGCGTGGTGTGGCAGGAGGGGGAGCTCACACCGCGCTGTCTGAGCGGGATGGGGACCTGTCCGGGGCAGGTTCTGGGACCACCCCTCTGCCCCGAGCGAGGGGAATCCCCTTCCTCTGAACCCCCCCTTTCCACCAGCCCTCGCCGCAGTCCCGGCGCTGAAATTTCCTCCGAGCCCTCCTGCCCATATTGTACTATTGATTGCTGAGCTGAACTTCCTCCCGAAATCATTAAAGCTTAAAAAATTGATGGCACAATAGAGCCCTTTATTAGCCACATAACTTTTCTTGCTTTCTTCCTTTCTTCTTAGATTTTTTTTTTAATCAACACAAAAGGGCAGAGCCTGAGCTCGGATTTGTGTCCCGTGTTCCTGTGAGAGCTGGGCAGTGTGCCCTCCTCCACCCAAGCTACCCATCAGCACTGCCGTGCTGGGCTATTTATTAGGAAAAATGGCAAAGATGGAATCGATGTGTGCAGGTTTTTTTTCTGTTCTTTTAATCCCAGCCCCCTCTCTTTGCAGCCTACAGATAGGTCTATTTATTCCTGCTCTGGTAAATAAAAATACTTGAATGAGGACTGTAATATTTTACTCCCTGTCGTGCCTATCCTTTGGTCTAATGATGGCTGAGTTCTTGCTCGATATTAACTTACCATTTTAGTAACAGTTGAGTTTTCCTTCAGGAAGTCCCTCTGGGCTGGCCATTACTGTGTCATTGTATAACACAGCAGAAAGATGGATTACCTGGATGGATCTCCTCCAGCGTGACTTCACCGAGTGACAGGCTTCAGTTAATTTATCCCTGCTCCTCTTGCAATTGTTGGAATGGGGTTTATAGCTTCTAGGAAATATTTGCAGTATCTCTGGGCATGCAATTGCAAACAGAGGCTCTGATTTGCCAGGTAGGGCTGTTGACAGCATCCTGGTTCATGTGAAGTCCCAGCTCCCAGAGTCAAGTTAGCTCCTTTGAGTTCTTCTATAGTGGGGAAATAGAAGGCTTTTACTTTTTGTGGTTATTCAGAGAGGTTCTGAGTGCGTCCATGTAGAAGACAAAGAGAAAAAAGGTGTATTTATGTACATGTGAGTGTGTATGGATGTAAAATAAATCATAAGATTTCAAAGCCAATAGAACATTCTGTTGAAGCATCCCTTACCAATCCTTTGCTGGAGCAGGGATTGAAAGTCACGTAGAGGCGACACTGCCTCTCTGTGTGGCCTTGGGCCAGACATTTATCTTCTCTGCTGCAGTGTCAGTATCTCATGAGTATGGCTGCCTGTGCTGCCCCATTTTCTGCTGGCCCTGTCTCCGTGCTGCACACTGTACCTGTCCTCCTCACCACAGTTTTCATGTGGCACCCTTTCACTTTTAGGTGCTGCATCATGATGGACATCCTTGAGTGCAAACCATCCCCTCTCAAAGCAAATGCATCCCTCCTGGGACAGGAGCAGTAGATGCGTCCTCTGCTCCCTGTTTTTCAGAAAAAAACATCAGCTTGGATCTGAATAATGCTGTCCACCCTCTGTGTCCCCAGTTTGTCATCCCTGCAGAATATTGCAAACTGCTGCCAAAAATGATGAAGCTGTAGAACAAGAATGGCTCAGAGGGGGTTGTATTTGCAGATGATACTAAACTGAGTGCAGTTGACATGCCTGAGGGATGGCATGCCATCCAGAGAAGCCTGGACAAGCTTGAGAAGTGGCCCCGAGGGAGCCTCATGAGGTTCAGTAAGGCCAAGTGCGCATGATTTGGGGTCAGTACAGGTGGATCCTGTCCCACTCCCCTGCCATGGGCAGGGACACCTTCCACTATCCCAAGCTGCTCCAAGCCCTGTCCAGACTGGCCTTGGATACTTCCAGGGATCCAGGATCATCCACAGCTTCTCTGAGCAATTTGGGCCAAGGACTCCCGACCCTCACAGCCAGGAATTCCTTCCCAATCTCCCATCTCTCCCTGCCCTCTGGCAGTGGGAAGCTATTCCCTGGGTCCTGTCCCTCCATCCCTTGTCCCCAGTCCCTCTCCAGCTCTCCTGGAGCCCCTTTAGGCTCTGGAAGGGGCTCCAAGGTCTCCCTGGATCCTTCTATTTTCCAGGTGAACACCCCCAGCTGTCCCAGCCTGGCTCCAGACCAGAGGGGCTCCAGCCCTCGGAGCATCTCCGTGGCCTCCTCTGGACTCTCTCCAGCAGCTCAAGGTCCTTGTGTTGAGGACCCCAGAGCTGGATGCAGGACCCCAGGAAGGGTCTCAGCAGAGTGGGGCAGAGGGGCAATTACACTGTATTGAAAAGGTCTGAGTGTACCTATGCTGGGCATTGCAGACACGAGAATCAGGTGCCTGAAGATATATTTAGGCAGCTAAATCTATGCAAAACCCTTCTTCCTGGCTTGGCCACAGCATCCCTGCAGTCCCAGCCCCTGTCCCTCTGCAGCTGCACACCCTCCTCAGCAGCAAGGACTCTCCGTTCTCTTCTCTTGCCACGCTCCAGAAGCTTATACAATTTTTTTGGCACTTTTCCCCGAAGTCATTATTCTGGGTAACATGGTTTGTTTGTTTATGCTTTTTGGTTTTAATCATACTTTTTTTTTTAAATTTATTTATTGTGTCTGAAAAGCTCCAGGGCTTCCTTTCCACTCCCCACTCCCAGATGGTCGCCTATAAAAAAATAGAAAAAGGAGATATTAGAATAAAAAAGGAAATAGTTTGGTTCTGTAATGAATGAAGTTTGGTTTTTCTAGAGAGGATGTGGGAGAGAAAAAGAGAGAGAGAGAAAGAAGTGTCAGGTGTGTTTGGAGGGAAGGGTGTGCCCTGCCATGTATTTTAAGCTCTGCTGGGTCTATGCCACTTGTTTTATAGCACTCATGTGAAAAGGGATCCAGATCTTGCTTTGCCTTTAATCTCATCATGACCAGCTCAAAGAAACAACACTCCCTCTTCTCATGAGTCTGTTTCATTTATTTAATGAGATCTGAGTTCTCCATTCTTGTCACTGGGGGGAGGTGCCTTTACTTATTTACCTTATTTACCTAAACTGGTTAGTCTGAAAGGGTTTGCGTGTTTGGGTTTTTTTGTCTTGAAAAGGAAGGAGCAGGTAGGTGGGAAGCAGTGGGTCTTGTCAGGCTGCTCGTTTCCCTCTCCAGCAGTTCTCCAGGAGCACAGGGTGTTGCTCCAAGAGCAGGGCTCAGAAGAAAGCCTTCAAAGAGTGGGATGGCACTGCCTGTCCAGGTGGCAAGGAGAAGGCAAGGACAGCCCGCCGCTGTTGCAGGTGTGGTACAATTCCAGGGGAGCAGGACTAGGATACTGGCCGACCTGCATGAGCTGAAAGTCCAGCCCATCCTGGTGACGCTGTGTCAACTGTGGTTCGGCCATGGTGGTTGTCCTCACACATGGTCCTTTGTGCAGTGGGACGAACGTCTGGCGCAGGTAGTGGAGGTGACACATTTCCTGGCCACACATGTGGAGTTAGTCCACATCCCCAGATGTGCTGGAAGACCACATCAGCCTGCTTCTCCATACGTGTTGGCTTTATCATGGAGGCTGCAGGACCACTCATTGCCACAACCAGAGCTGGTATATTGCAGGTGCAGCCACTGCTTCTGCACTGCACACCAGCAGTAAGGCTTGCACGCTGCCTTGGGGGCACTTCTTCAGCAGAGGAGAGGTACAAGGTGGCAGAATCTCATCCTACTGGTCCATACAAACCAGCACTGGAGCATGTGCTTATTGCTCCCGCAGGAAAGCAAGTCTCCAGGGCAAGTAGGGAGGCTGTCACAGCTGGGACAAGTAGCAGGGACAAGAGGTAGCAGGCTCAAGTTGGACCAGGAGAGGTTTAGATTGGATATTAGTAAAAGGTTCACAAAAAAGGTGGTGAAATGTTGAAACATGTTGCCCAGGGCAGTGGTGGAGTCCCCGTCCCTGGAGGGTTTTAAAAGCTGTGTGGACGTGGCACTTGGAGACATGGATTAGTGGTGGGCTTGTCAGTGCTGGGGAAACGGTTGTACGTGATGATTTTAGAGGGCTTTTTCAACCTAAACGCTTCTGTGGTTCTGTGACCTGGGACTGGCTTTGCAGAGGCCTGAGATACTGCCCTTTAGTTGCTCTTGTCATGATCTAGGTGTCTTGGTGGGACCCACATCTCAACAGGAAGAGTCTGTCTGAGACTCCTTATTCTGCCTAAGACGGGGCTTCTGTGATCCTCTTCTGGTTAAACACTTAGGTGAGTTCTCTGTGGATCAGAGTTCTCTTTCTGTTTGTTTTCCTGGGGTTTTCTGTGGGATCTGGGGACATCATCTGGAATTACGTCGCTTCCTCACCAACGCCAACCACGATGCTTCCTGTTCTCCTGTGTGGTCCGTGAAGCCAGTGCTGTCTTTTGCTGCTCCTGTCAGGCTGGATATTGATGGCACGGCCTCAGTCATGGTTGGCACCTGAATGAATTACTGCAATACAAATAAATAAGAAAAAAAGAAATAGTATTTGCAAGAGCAGCGGGTTGGTGCTCTAACGTTTATGCAGGGCCATTCATCAGAAATGACACCCAAATGTTCTGTAAACTCTCACATGCACATAAAACGCTGCTCCCAGGCTTCTTGGCTGTGTCAGCTGTTTGATAACAAAGCTACACCATGGTTCAGGACCTGAAATGCAGAATTACTTCTTCAGCTTGGAGCTGCAGGGAAAATTTGGGTCCACAAATAGGATGAACCCTATCAGAAACTTGACCGGACAGCCCTATGAACATGATATGGACATTTTATTTATGACTTCCAGTGCGTAAAGCCATCATCTCTGTGGCTTATCTGAAAATTTTTGCCTTTGCCAGCCGAGCAGCTTCAAGAGATATGACTCTTGGGTTGTGGGGTGCACTATGCTCTGGAATCTTACAGGGTGGTTTGTGTTGGAAGGGACCTTAAAGCCGATCCTGTTCTACCCCCTGCCATGGGCAGGGACACCTTCCACTATCTCAAATTTCTCCAAGTCCCGTCCAACCTGGCCTTGGGCACTTCCAGGGATGGGGCAGCCGCAGCTTCTCTGGGAAACCTGTGCCAGGGCCTCCCCACCCTCACAATAAACGATTTCTTCCCAATCTCCCATCTCTCCCTACCCTCTGGCAGTGGGAAGCCATTCCCTGGGTCCTGTTCCTCCATCCCTTGTCCCAAGTCCGTCTCCAGCTCTCCTGGAGCCCCTTTAGGCTCTGGAAGGGGCTCCAAGGTCTCCCTGGATCCTTCTATTTTCCAGGTGAACACCCCCAGCTCTCCCAGCCTGGCTCCAGAGTAGATGGGCTCCAGCCCTTGGAGCATCTCCGTGGCCTCCTCTGGACTCTCTCCAACAGCTCCAGGTACTCCTGCTGTTGTTCTCAGAGCTGGAGCATCTCTGCAGGTGGGAGTCTCATGAGACCAGAGTAGAGGGGGAGAATCCCCTCCCTTGACCTGCTGTTGCCTCTTCATGTCCTAAGTAGCCTTATGGGTTACTGATTTACTGAGAAAAGTTGTGTCTCCCAACATATTGTTGGTACTTCTTGCAGATCTTTTGTCTAATGCACACATCTACCAGTCTGCAAGGTGGCCATTGCCATGTGAGACCTCTTGGACTCTATTCTTGGTGTCACTTGGTTTCCAACACTGTAAGAGCCTTCTCATTCCATCACGTTTAAGAACATGCAGCAGAGGAGGCGCTGAGGGGGAGAGGAGCAGGGAAGTTTACTTCTTGCCTTCGTTTTTTCTTTTCTTCTTTTCATTTCAATAAAAAAATCACATTTTTATTTGTTTGTTGGCTCCAGCGTTCTCCTTTCCCCGGGCCTTGTCTAGCGTAAGACCTGAAGATTTGCATGGTTGATCAAATCTGATGGCAGTAACCAAATCAGCATTAGCAAATGTATGGACCTCGAGCTAATTGGCAGGCAAGGAACTCCATGACTGCAGCGAAGATGAGCCCTTGTGTGGAGCATGTTGTACCTTGGCACAGGGACACGAGTAGGAAGCCATTGGCAACTTTGAAATATAAATCCCTTTGGGGCATTTATTTTTAGGTTGCCTTGCTCTGCGGTGGAACACATGATCAAAGTAAAACCAAGTGAAGGGTGGGCAGGAGCATGGTGACCTCCGCTAGCTCAGCAAGGCTTGAGGTTAAAGTCTGGAAGATGCGAGATAAAATATTTGGGGTATTCGTTGTCGCTTTCAAGCATCTTGATTGTCAGTTAAACCAAGGAGAGGAGAAACATGACTGCTGATAGTCGCAAGAGTTGCTCAGCAGGGATTTGCAGACAGTGTTGTTGCTGTGTTGCTGTCTGCTGGAAGTGCCTCGCTGGTCAGCCTTGCCTTTACAAACTGTCCTTTCTTTTCTGTTTTTTTAATCGTTTGGAGTCCCCTTTGGAGACTGGAATTTGGTGTTGGGGGCCTTGGTTCTCTCTCCAGCACAAAGGCACCAGGCACTGTGATTCGTGGGTCTGTCCTCTGCAGGGACAGGAGCTGGACTTCAACGATCCTTGTGGGTCACTTCAGGATATTCTGTGATTCTGTGATTTTTGTGACTGATGCAGGGCTAGTGTTGTCTGATGTCCTGGATTGGTTGAATTAATCCTTGATATGCTGTTTTAGTGTCATTTGTTTTCCCTGCAAGAAGAGAAACACTTTTTGGTCAGCCTGTTGAGAGACACAGAGTTGCCATGTGAAATTGGAAGCAGGAAGCAAGGAGCAGGGTTTCTTTTAATAATCACTGTTTAAAATGACAAGGCTATAAATGAGTCCTTTGATAATGTGTAATTAATATGATGGTGCATGAATTTGCTGGGTTTGGGTTTTAAATACAAAGTGACCCAGGATAATAACAGACTTCAATAAACAAATGTCAACATTTAAATTAATTAAGTGTCAAATTAGAAACATGTAACTCTTTTTAGGATTCAGCTTCAAATTATGAAAAAGCATTGAACTGATTTTTGTGATGTTATCGCAACTTGAGTGTCCCATATTAGTGGATTCATGTGTACAGATAGGTATGGCCTCTTGCAGCACAGTTTATGTTCTTTTTTATTCCTTTTTTCATGTCTTTTATATGATGGTTTGGGCTGGAAAGGCTCCTAAAGGATGGTTTGGGTTGGAAAGAACTTTAAAGGTCATGCAGTTCCACCCCCTGCCATGGGCAGGGACACCTTCCACTGTCCAAGGCTGCTCCAACCTGGCCTTGGACACTTCCAGGGATGGGGCAGCCACAGCTTCTCTGGGAAACCTGTGCCAGGGCCTCCCCACCCTCCCAGCCAGGAATTCCTTCTGAATATCTAATCCAAGTTTCCCCCCTTGGTTTAAAACACTTCTCCCTTGTCCTATCACTACCTGCCCGTGTAAAAAGTTACTTTCCATCTTCTTTATAAGCTCCCTTTAAATACTGGAAGGAACATATCTCTGCATTTTTAAGAGGGAAGCAGATAATTTTACCTCCTCTAAAATAATCTAAAACCAGGGTGCTGTATGTAACACATCTGTAATTGTGATTTTTTTTAGGTCATATTAGTTGGAGCCCGGTATGCCTGAAGACTATAAAATACAAAGTATTCCCAGTTTTCCACAACTGCATGTCCCCCACGTTATTCGCACATGTTGCAACAATTTGTACTTTAAAGCTACCATTTTAGCAAAGCTTAGTTTTGCTTCTCCTGCGTTTTAGGCTTGCATAGTTTTGCAAGAGATAATTGCCTGTTTGGGAGACAAAAAGCTAATTTTGCCTTGGGCTCTGTTCTTTTTCTTAACAAAAGTTAGTCCTTGTTGGGAAGCAACTTGCAAGTGGTGAGCGTGTGGATGAATCTGGAGGGGAACGGATGGGTGGATGATGTGCAGGTGTGGTTTATAAAAAACCCCAAAAGACCCACAAATCTGCTGCACTAGATGCTGCTGAACACCTTTTCCTTGCATCCTCTGCCTCATCTCCTGCTCCAATGTGAGCTCCTGGGGCTGGGAACATCTTTGTGGGTTTTGGCAGCCACCATGGTGGGTTCAGCGTGGAGTGGTGTGCACTCCCAATATATTTGCAGCTGCATTTCTCTTCTGCTCTTGAGCTCTTTTTTTTTTTTTTTTAATCAGGGGGTGGTTTTGTGTGGTTTGAAATATGCAAATGTTCAGACAGTGCACCCTGAAGCAGGTGGCTCTGTGCAGCCTTTCAGTGCTTCCCCAGGGCTCCCCTCATCATGCTGGCCCCGGGGCTGGTGGTGCCTTGGGTGGCTGAGGCGGCTGATGAATGTCTGGTGATGAATGTCTGGTGACTCATGTCCTGGGGGACACCCAGGTGACTGAGATGACCCAGAGGGCTAAATCTTCCTTCCCTTTGCTGTGCTGCATGCTCAGGGGTGTTCTCTCCTGCTCTCCCATCTCAGGTGTCTCCATTGCTTTGTCCTTGTACTGTGCGTCTTCCTCAGAGTACGTCACCAGGAATGTCCCTTCCTTGCCTTCCCATGGGCTCTTCTCCTTCCCCACAGCCAAAGGTCACTGTCTAAGCCTCCTCCTGGTCAGGTCCTTCATTAGCTGAGCAAGAGGAGGTTCTGCTGCAGGCATGGGAACTTGGCTGGTCAGCTGTGCCCATAGGTTATCACTAGTAATTAATTAAGAATATAAACAGGTGATGTGTCTGCATCGAGCAGCTTTTCTCCTTGGATGAGGGATAGCTGTGAGGGAGAGGATTGTGGTAGGTGGCTTTGTGGCATGGCTAGGTTTGGGAAGGGCACTTGCTGCTGTTTTCTGGAGTGACAGTGGTCAGGTTTTGCTCTTCTTCCAAGCTGGAGATGTTCAAGATGAATATTCAGGGTGGGCAAAAGGGAAAGGGAATCCTTCTCAGCCTGGGCTGAGTGCTGCAGAGCCCTCTTTTGCAAGATGGAGGTAGAGCCCCATCCTGCCTTGGGGAGCTGAAGTATAAATTCCTTGAAGAGGAAAAAGCTCTGACATGCAGAAGAAGAAAATTATGACCTGGTAGTGTCTAATTCTGATTTTTTTTTTTTGTTGTTTGCAGCTTCTAGCACTGAGGGTCCCATCCAGCTTTGGAGTGGACAGAGGGTTTTATAGCTGGAGCAGGCAGAGGAGCCCTGGTGTCTGTACAGTGAGAGCAGACCCTGAGCTGTGCTGGAGAGATGCTGGTGGTTTGGGTTGGAAGGGACCTTAAAGCTCATCTTGTTCCCCACTGCCATGGGCAGGGATACCTTTAACTATCCCAGGTTGCTCCAAGCCTCATCCAACCTGACCTTGGACACTTCCAGGGATGGAGCAACCACAGCTTCTCTGGGAAACCTGTTCCAGGGCTTCCCCACCCTCACAGGCAAGAGTTTCTTCCTAATCCTGATCTTCTGAGGTGCCTGTGTGATGTAGGAGGAGAACTTGTGTCTATGGACAAATGTTTAATTGAGGTTCTTCTATTTTTTTTTTTTAATGAGATATACCATTGACATATATATGCAATAGAGATTTTGAGCACCTTCCAGAGTTGGCGTCTTAATTTGTTAGAAAATGGCATTTGTGACTTGCTTGTTTTCATTAAGCCTGAAGTGAGAAGTGAGAGGCGGCTCAGATACAGGGAGAGTTTTGGCTGAGGAATAAAATGCCAGTTCTGGTCCTTTTATGATGGATGAGACACTGAAACAACAGGAAAAAGAGAGAGATTGAAAAAAAAAGTGATAATCTGGGGTGGGGCTTGACAGGGTAGTTGGGCATTTTGGAGATGGTTCAAGAGCTGCAGATGAAAAATCTGACCGAAGAATGAGCCTCAGCTGTGGGGAGGAAGGAGACCAGCCCTTGGGAACAGGATCAGGCTGGTGTTGGATTCTGGAGAAACATTACAGTGTGTGCCTCTTGTGATGGAGGGACCAGTGGTAGGGGAGTAGGAGAGGACCCACCCGCGGTTGGGGCACAGCAGAGGTAAGAGCTGGGGGTTAGAAAACACCTTCTTATTAAGCTTTTCTTTGGAACAACAAGGGTGACAAGTCTTTAAGACTGTATTTTTTGGGTGAGCGCAGCCCAGACCCTGCTGGCGCTGCAACCCTTTGGAAGATGCCGTTTGGGGAGAGCCACCAGCATGGACTGGTGTGCTGGGTGTACAGGCAGGGCCTGGTCCTCCCTGCCCACAGCATTTCCCTGGCAGCTCGCCACGGGAGCAGTGGAGCGGCGTGTTCCTGCACCCGAGCTTTGCCAGCCAGCCAAACCCAGCACTGGGCGGCTTTGTGGCCGTGATTCCTGATTAAAAAGCAGGGAGAAACCTGAGGAGAATAGAAGTTAAAAAGCCTGATGCTAAACCAAAACCAGATGCTGCTCAGATCACGATTGCCCCGTGGTCCACTGGAGCGAGGATGCAGGGGCAGTCACCTGTAGCCTGCGTGGGTGTGGTGGGCAGGAGAGAGGTGGGGAGCAACACTAACCAGGATAATCCCATTTCGGTTTTCCTCTTTTGCTCTGGAGCGTTTTGGTCTCGCCCCTGGACAAAAGCAGGATAGTGTGATGTGTCATTTCCTCCCCGGCAGCCATTCAGCCTGGCACCGTGTGGGCTCTGCCACCCCCTCCCCTGCCCCGGGCACAGATTGCTCCTTGTTCCAGTTGTCTGTACCACCCAGGGTTTCCTTTCCAAGTTTTCTCACACCCTTTTATAGCTGTGTAGAAGAAAGCTGCACAAAGGAGGAGCCAAGCAGGCAGGAGGGATACCTTTAAAAACCAGGCGTGTTTTTCTGCAGACCCACAGAGGTGGAGAAGGGCTGGGCAAGCTGTGGGGATGCTCTGAGTGAAGAGCAGGTTCAGCCCTTGTCTCATAGCTGAGAGGGCAGCTGGTCATGCTTGCTGTGTGCCTGTGAGTCTTTCAAGGGAAATCAGCTGTATTTTTAGGCCCCAATCCACGCACAGCGATAGACTGGGAGAACCTGGTCCTGAATGGACTGAATTTGAGCTGGGGAGCACTGGTTGCCTTTGCTGGAGTATGGTGGCCCTGGTGCTGTTGGTGAAAACGTCAGCTACAGTTGTGTCTTGTCCATTTTGGGGATAAATGAGGAATTCAGTCTTCCTCATTTGGGCACAGAATAAGCATTAGACTCTCCTGCTTTCTATTTTTCTTGAGCCGATCAACAGCTCATTTCGCAAAGGACCCATCCCATTGGCAAGACCTTTTGCCCTCACCAGTTTGCTTAGGTGGCAATCAAGCAAATGGCTGAGAGGCAAGCAGCAATTCATTACAGCCCTCATTGAGCATGCAATAAAATGCACCGTATACCTTGTCTTTTGATCAATAAGTTGTATATTACACAGGAGAAGTGCACGAGTCAATGTCTTTGCATCACATGGAGGCTCCTCGATGACTCCTTTTTTGCTGGTGTCTCTTGGCCTGGGACGATGGATCAACGCTGGAATGATGGGCAGGGATATTGTTAAACAGTAATTGGTTACTGAATTATTTAGCTGCACAATCCCTGTGGCAGCAACAACACCATCGAACGCTTAACTTGCAACTGGGAAACAAATACAGGGCACTGCAAACTCCATGGAGCCTGAGGCAGAATAATTCTGTAGAGACTGTGCATTAAAAAAGGTTTATAGTTACTTTGACCGTGGTTGCCTCATGCTGTGGGAAGCGTATGCTAATCACTTATTTGCTGCAGGTTTATAATTTGAAAACTGATTTCTGCTGCTTTTTTGAAGAAAAAGTAATGTTAAACCGTTGCAGGTTCCTCAAATTACGAGTGAGCACCTCTCTGCACCTTCTGATTCCAGTGGTGTTCGCTGCAGATGCAGTTGACTTGTATCCCTTGAGCTCCTGACCTGGGTCTCTGCAAGAGATGAGCTAATTCACAGGGCAGCCTGACTTGGCAGAGAGAAAACCCAACCCAAAGCGAGGATTCTGTCCTCCAAAGCCTTGTTGCAGTGTTTTGCAGCTGGTTCCAGGACAGATAGTGAGGTGGTGATGCTCTGCTTGCCCTAACCTACAGCAGAATGTCACCACACATGGCTCTCTCAGTTTTCAGGTTGGCCATTGCTGCAAGTCCTTTGCCTTTGGAGGTGCACCTAGAAAGCCTTTAAGCAAATTCTGCACCAGCACAAAACCTGCTCTTGTTTTGTATTTACCTGCAGCTTGCAGGCAGCACAGCAAGGCCGGAGGCTTTGCATGCTGGTCCCTCTTAGTACCAACTCCCACACGAGTGCAGCCCTTCACTTGAAGCAGTTCCAGTGCCTCTCCTGTCCCTTTGGTGTCTGTGTGTGAAGGAGGACCTAAGAACTACCTGGTGACTCTTCAGCGTTTGCTTTGAGTTGTCCTGTGGTCTGATGGTTTAAACATACTTCTCTCATGTGTCTGTTGCCTGTGGTCTCGATGTGGTGCTTGAGAAGGACAGCAGGACCCTGATTCAGTGCTTTTCTCTTTTAATTTAAAAGACCGAAGCTAAATGTTTTTGCTCCTGTGGATGGGTGACAGACTGGGAGGGGTGTGAGGGAAGGAGGTGCAGGCTGTTTGCAGGGGTTGTTCACAGCCTGCCTGTCCCAGCAGTGCCTGGTGTTTGCCATGGGATGGGCTGTTCCCTCACTGCTTCATGTTTTAAGTTCATTTATCACTGAGGAGTAGGAGGTGCCCCTAATTTAGGGGTGAGTGCTGGCATACCTGCTGTGGCATACTCCAAAGCAGCACTGGGTCTCCATGAGCATTCCCAAGGGCCAGCAAGCGAAGCTTTCCCATCCCATCATGTAGGCACAGCTGCTGGATGATGCTCCCATAGCTTTTCCAAACATGGTTTGATTATTGCTATTAATTTTACTGACATTCCTCGGTGGTTGGTGCTGGAGCACAGCTCTGCTTTGCTACACAGGGCATAAACATTCTGCTCAGTTGTCCCAAATGTCACTGTCCAGTCCCACGGCAGGAGGTTTGATGCTCACCAGTCCAGTCCAGCCCAGCTTAGCTTTTCCTCCCCTTCTTGCAAGTTTTTCAATGCTGTGTAACCTGGAGCAGGATCCAGCCCTGTGATTCAGACCTTCCCATAGACACATTTCAGGGAGGACTGGTGTCCCTGGTGGAAGCTGGGCCTGTGACAGCTGTGACTTTCAAACCTCAGTCCGAAATAAACCAGGGAGATCTGGGAGGCTCGTAACTTCCTGAACAAGTAATGTATAGAGCAAAATACTCGTTATAATTCACTTCAAAGCATGCAACAGTCCATCTTTCAAGCAAAAAAAAAAAAATCCTCCCTGGAATTGGGATGAAAAGGAGTAGATTTTTGTGTCACGTTAGCTGTGCTTTTAGTATAAAGAAGATATCTTTTTAATTCTGAATTGTAATGGGTAACTGATAATGAATTTCTCCCTTTCATGGGACCAGTGTAGTTCTGTCGCTGTAGCGAGCTGCCTGGATCTGGCATGTTTGGAAACACGTTTATTGTTGTGTAAATCAGCATGAAGTCACTTAATTAAACACAATCAGGGCTTTGTCTGAGGGCTGCAGAGTGGAGTGGTAGCCAGGGCAAAGGAAGGGGGGGCGACAGGGCTGGTGCAGGGGACGTAGACTGAACCTTTTGCCCAGTCCCTATATCCCTATACATGACCTACCTCGTGGCTGACGGAGTCGAGCATGGATGGAGAACATGGGAAGAGCACAGGGAGCCTTAGGCCTTGCCCATCTTATGGGCTTTTGGGGTTCTGCATGGACCCCGTGCATGCACCCCAAGCTTGAAGAAATTCCAAGCACCATCCAGTAGCTCTGGCTTTGCAGTCCCACTGTCTCCTTCCTACAGGGAAATGCTGTGTGAGTTTCTTCTGAAACAAACTCCACGTTGGCAAGGCAGCCTGTCACTGTTTCATGCATCCATGCTTTCCGTGTGGCGCTGGAGCTTACATCCCAGGAAAATAATACATATCCACAAGGCCAAGACAAACAGTGTCTGCCTCATTTTTGTATGACCTCTTGTCGTTCCTCCCACCCATCAGCGCTATTCCCTTAATAAAGGACTTTTTGATCTCCAGAGGGAACTTCCTTGCTTCTCATAGTTAAAACCAAGGCAGTTGGCAAAGGGAAGGCCTGGTAAGACTGAGGGCTTCTGCTCTCTGCTGCCCTTTTCGTGGCAACTTTTTGATTTAGAACATCATTTGGGTTCAGAACTGGGGATGATGAACAGATTTTAAACTAATAGAGGAGAAATTTGGATTAGAGAGTGGGAAGAAAGTCTTGTCTGTGAGGGTAATGAGGCCCTGGCGCAGGTTGCCCAGAGAATCTGTGGCTGCCCTGTCCCTGGAAGTGTTCAAGCCCAGGCTGGGTGGGGCTTGGAGCAACTTGGGGTAGTGGATGATGTCCCTGACCATGCCAGGGAGTTGTAATGAGATGAGCCTTAAGGTCCCTTCCAACACAAACCGTTCTGTGATTCCTCTGAAAATTGTTAGATTTTAGTGGAAAATGCAGACTGTGCGTTTCAATAAAAGGTGAGACACTCTGGCTGACAGCCATCCCCCCCCCCGAGGACATCTTGTCTCATCCTGGTGACTTCAAGAACAAACAGTGGCCCCACAACCCCCAGGGCCCTGTGAAAACCCTACCAGGAATATTGGGCAAATGGAAATAAGTCAACCCAACACCTGAGACAGCTGCATAAACTTTCTACTTGAAACCCCAACACCTGGTATCATATGCTGGCATGGATTGTCCACTTTGGTCAGTGGACTTGGAGAGCAGGATGCACTTCTGCTTTCATGATTTGGAGAAGAAGCTCAGAATCTTGTCTGCCATTCAGACTCAGAGGCAAAGAAGTAATTTGTTTAAGCCATGGGTTTGGTTTTTTTTTTGTTTGGAAACTGCCAGAGGGGTTTTGAACCTCCAGGGCTTGCAGTTCCAAGTGCAACAATTAAAAGTTTTGGGTATTTAGTGAACTCTGCATAGCTGTTTTTCCTCTTTCATACTTCCACCATACCTTCTAATTAATTCCCTTTAATTGCTTTTAATTTCCTTTCTTCCTTCCGTATAACTAGTGCTGTCATCCTTTTAGTTTGCCTTTCATGTTGGAGACTCTCTATTTGATTTCGTTTCATCCACATTGTGTCTTGCAGCTATTTCATTCCTGGAAAGCTCCAGCTCCAGAGATAAAATCTAAGTGGATTCAGAGAACCTGAAAGGATCGCATGCTTCATGGCTTTCTCTTTAGTAGTGTGGGAGATAAACAGGACTTAATAAAGGATCCATCCTCCTTGGAAAAGGGCCATTTCCCGTCACCTGTATTTTCGTGGCACCGTCATGCTGTGGATGCTCTTAGTCACCGGTGACAAGATAAAGAGCCTCCTGGTATCTAGTGCTGGCGGGTGTCTGAGGCTGAAACGGGCTCTTGGGATGACACACTGTCTCGCTGTGTTTTGATTTACCGCCGCCGTTCTACCCAGCAGCGTCCCCCACATTCCCACTGCTGGGACAGCTGGCACAGGGTCTGGCTGCTTGCTGGCAGCCATGATCCCTGCCTGGACGGAGGGGACACAGCCAGGGCGGCAGCGTGATGTTTTTTTGACCAGATGAGGTCAAATTATTAAAATTTTGACATTTGTCTCGGATAGCTTTCATTTTTAATGTGCGCTAAAGGGCACCGTGTGTTTTGGTTGAGGTACTTTCCAGCCCAGTCAAAAATAAAAGCAAGCCAAACCACTGCTGAACACTCAGAAGAGTCCTAAGGGCTTGGAACTCTCCAGATGGGTGGCTGTCAGCAGGGCTTTCATAGAGCTTGGCCAATACAGAGCCTCTGAGGAACTGGCTGAAGGGTGGGGAGCATGGATTTAGGTTTTATTCACCTTCCCTTCCTGAATGGAATTCTAATTACTTTGTCTAATCTAACCTAACCTTTTTGCCTCCTTCTCCTCCATTCATAATGATGTTTTAACATTGTCCCTGATGTTTTTTGCCCAACAGAGCTTAGTGGGGTGGTGGTAGCTTCCTTTCTTCTTTGAAGGAAAAAAATGTCCATCGACATCCAATTCCATCTGGAATTGGCCCAGTTGTCTACTTTATATTGTAATGCTGGCAAAGTTCTGGAGGAATTAACACTTGGATCATGGGGAGTAAGACTGTAACTCAGATGGGGCTTTTGGTGTTGAGGAAGGTCTTGCTGGGGAGCAGAAGGAATGTGGACAACAAGGGTTGCTACAACCCCTGTGGGCTGGGAATGTGGATCAGCAGTAGGATTGGGTTGTCACGCAGTGTTTCAGAGGCTGCTGAAGAAACTTTGAGCTATTCCAGTTGCTGGAAGGAAACAGCTGAATTTGTGTGGGAATTGGCAGTAGAGCAGGCAGAGAGAGGAACGTGATCCCAGGATTTCGAGGTGTCAGGAAGAGGAGTACTAGCGACAAACAGATCTTCTGCCACCAAAAAGACTGACTCATGCTACCTTGAAGCTTATTGTGGATTGTTGTTATTGTTCTACCAGCAGTGTGTGGTAGTAGCAGCAATTCATCCTTGGAGGGTCCCCAGCTAGTCCTCCATGAGTCAGAAGCCTACCCTGGTGAGTGTCTGTTGTGCTGGAACAGAGTGGGTGGGTGATGTTGAGGGCTAGTCCCTCTGATTTTGCGGATCCTGGCAGCCTGAAATCCCCTTTTAAGGGGGTTTTCATTTATTGAGTTCTTAGTGAACTATCACTGCTTTGATAGGGGAGAAGTCTTACAGCTCTTTGCTCTGTCCGGGTGGGACCAAAGGCTGAGGTGACAGCCAGGTTAACCCTGGGGCTGTCCCCGCTGTCTGGGAGCCCAGGACTGAAGTGGCTCTGGGCCAGGCAGCCACCAAGATGTAGTATTTTGCAACAGGCTGATCTGAGCACTTTGTGCCTTTGCATTTGTGGGTGATTCATCCCGATGAGAGCCAAGAGCGAGGAATCTCTGCAGGCAGCGCCGGGTGGCAGTGGGGCAGGTCTCTGCCAGCCCCAGGCTGGGTGGCAGTTGCGGGGGAGCATCCTTGTCCCCATCCTGTCTGGGCACGTCCTCATGGCTGAGTCTGGGGCTGAGGGAGAGCTGCTGGATGCAGACATGGCCCCTGGTCCCGAGAGCAGCTTCTTATTCTTGGAATTCTTTTGGGGCATTATAGAGCCATGGGTTCTATGGGTTTGGGTTTGGGTTTGGGTCTACTCCAATCCCCTGCTGTGAGGAGACATCTTCACCTAGATTAGGTTGCCCAGAGCCCTATCCAGCCTGACCCTGGATTTTTCCAGGGGTGGGTTATCCACAACTTCCCTGGGTGACCTGTGCCAGTGCCTTACCACCCTCAGTGTAAAAAAGTCCACTCCTCTGCTTAGTCTAAACCTACCCTCTCTGTGGTTTAAACCATCACCCCTTGTTCTGTTGCAATTGGCCCTGCTAAAAAAGTTTGTCCCCACTTTTCTTATAAACCCTTTTTAAGCAGTTTAGCACTTCTCTCCTTCAGGTGAACACCCCCAGCTCTCTCAGCCTGCCTCCCAAGCAGAGGGGCTCCAGCCCTTGGGGCATCTCCGTGGCCTCTGCTGGACCTGCTCCAGCAGACCCAAGCAGCAGGACATGGAGATCCTTCTCCAGGGTGTGGTGGGGAGATGCATGTCTTCTCTTTGACATAAGAAACATCACAAGAAAGTTTCGGGGAGCCAGCCTTGGGCTACTGTCACCCCTTGAGAACTTGGCAGGCCCTCCTTTCCCCCGCTGAGCGAGACAGGATGCTTTATTTCCTTGGGAGTCAGCCTCTTGGCTGAGCATCCCTCAGCACTGGGCTCCCGACTCTTCCCGCTCCCATCTTAATAACTGTAAAGATCAGGGTTGCCAAGGTCTTCCCGTTGCTATAGTGAGATTAGATAGGGCAGAGCACTGCATTCCCTCTGCCGAGGGGAGAAATCACTCTCATCCCTTCCCTGGGCTTCACCAGCCAGGCTTTTCTTCATCCACCAGCAGCTACTAATTGCACCTGAAAGACACGCCACGTATTTCACTGCAATTAATATTTCATAGCCTTTAAAAAAAAAAAAAAAAATTGAAGAAAAAAAATTTAATTATCGAGGCATTTTCTCCTGGAACCAACTTAAGAGACTCTCTGGCTGGAACGAGTTTACAGCGCTAACTGTGAAGTTAAAATATTTATCATCATAAACACGTCACTCGAGCCACACTATTCCTCGCAGGGTCATTAGCAAGAGACACATTAGTCCAATGAGGAGGTGCCTGGGAGACACAGATTTGCCTTTTGCTTCTGGGCGGGGTTAGGAGATGATTTATTAAACGAATTTGAGAGCTGCGAGTCTGGCCAGACCTCTGAGTCAAACCGCTGTAGGAAAAAATCCCACCAGCCAGAGCTCTTGCAGGCAGAAGATGGGGTGCAGTCATTTTGATACGGTTGATTATTTCCTGATGTGGAGGTGTCCTCCCCAAAAACTCATGAGGATGTACAGCAACTGATCCAGGGACCGTCAGATTGCAGGAGGTAGTTTGTATTTTAATTTTATTAGGTTTTCTTTTAATTTTTTTCTTATATTTAATTTTAATTTTCTGAGGTTTTATTTCACACTTTCTTGGTCTTTATTTTAATTTCCTTGGTGCGCCTGGGGGCTTGGGTAGGTTTATATAAGAATTCAGGTGAGATTTCCCTGAATATAGGAGCGCATAGCTGGGGGTTGTCCCATCCCTCCACCTCCTTTTCTGGATTTAGAATGTTGGTTCTGAGGCCAAAAAGTTTAACCCCCTGTGGCCCTGTACCAGACATGCCCTGGAGAGTGATGTCTGCTATCTGCTGTGTGTGTGGGGAGGGGATGGAAGGTTTAGGTAATACACAGTGTGTTTTTTGGACTTGAGGCTGTATTTTGTGCATGTTGGGTGCTGGTACCCCAGGACATCGAGTGGGGTGAAGGACATGGGTCTTTTGAAGATGCTGCTGCATGATGCATTTCCAAAAGCTTACCCCTTTGCTGAGAAGCCAGAGGTTCCTTGTGTCTGTGGACCTCTCTGGTCTTGAGACTGGAAAGGAACATGCAAAAGAAGAGCTACTGATGGCTCTGTAGCCTGGGAGAAGGTCCTTGACTGGTGACAGTGGCAGCGTGGTGAAGATTATTCAAGCTGAGGAGGCTGTCACTGGGTTTTTCCTTCTGAAATCCTCCTCTACTCCTTCAGTCCCCATCAATTATTTATGCCAATAATATGAGCAATGATACATGGTCCGACCAAGCTCATTCCAGAGCCTTGGACCCCAGTCTGTGCTTTGGACTCATCTTTTGCTGCACCTTGGGTGAGTGGGAGGTGGGTTGAAGGAGTATGTGATACCTGCTCAGGTTGCACAGGTTCAGAACAGAGAGAGGGAAAAACCAGGTGGTGCTGTTGGTGGCCTGAGAACACTCTCATTTCTCATCCCCTGAGCAAAGAGATGTAGACCTAGTGAGAACTGAGATACATTAGTCTTCCTCTCCAACAGCAAACCTCAAGCTTGAGTGAAAGTTTTGAAAATGCATCTCCTGAGCTGCACTAAAAGCTCTCTGTGGAGAGAGGACTGTTGGTAGAGGTCCTGTTTTCTATAGGAAACCGGTTCTTGCAGGGGTTTTCCAACGGGTCCCAGTTTGTGCCATCTGCCCTCATGTCCTCCACTTGCTGTCTGCTGGCCTTCCCCAGATGTGCAGAGGTTTACAGCCCGAGGTGGTTGTCAGAAGAGCTTTCCCTTACTTTGCTGGCAGGATTTGCAGTAGCAAATGTTACTCCCTGACTGCCTGGTCTGCTCTGCTTAAGCAACCTCATATCTCTTCTTGGTCCCACCACTGCTCTTGGCTGGTGGTCAGACTGGTTACTCCACGTTCACACATTTTTTGTTGGCTCTGTCATGACTTAATCTGATCATCATTGAGCTGTGATGGCTAAATGGCACGGGGTGTGCCCAGCACTAATCACTTGAAGGGGATGTATTCAAAGGTTACATCCTGGTGGTAAATGTCATGCCAGTTCAGTCAGGGCTGATATTTATGTGATTGTGTTCCACTGTGCTGGGTGGAGAGCCCTCCTCAGAGAAACCCAGATATTTTGACTGCAGCAGGACCTGACCCCCATTTCTGGGAAGTTTTACTGACTTCCCTTTTCCAGCAGAGGTTTTCTGCTGCTTGTGCTTGGTTTGCAGCTGCCACCATGAGCATCCTTGGCTTACAGGAGCAGGGACCTTTTGAAGGAGGAACAGCAGCTTCTGCTTCACCAGGTGTGACGTGGTGGCATTGTGCTTGGTGCACCTGATAGGTGGACCTGGACAATTTCTGTTCTCAATACTGTGTCTTTTTTGGTATTAAACAGAGGAGGGAGTCCCTGGTGTGTGCTCTCAGTTTGACTCCTGTCCCAGTGGAGTCGGGATTCTGCATGTGGAAGGAAGGGACCTGGTAGAGCCTTGACCCTGGTGTGAAACCCACCCACAGATATCCAGGTGAGGAAATACCTTTCTGGAAGCTATGTGAGCTAAAGGGCATGATTGCCCTTGGTGCA
Source organism: Pitta sordida (assembly GCA_013390025.1). Taxonomy (NCBI): domain Eukaryota; kingdom Metazoa; phylum Chordata; class Aves; order Passeriformes; family Pittidae; genus Pitta; species Pitta sordida. The sequence goes on from WEKX01008719.1 coordinate 140,379, forward strand.
GTGGGTTTGTTAGAGTTTTGGAGAGAAGAGTGTTTTTCTGGGATTGTGTAAAACTTGGTATAAGATGTTCTCAGGGTTTTCCAGGAATATTCAAAACCAAGAGTAGAGGGCATGGAAGTGTAGGAAGAGAGGGAGCAGAGTGGGCTGGGGAAGAACAACAAGGGAAAATAAAGGGAAAAGAGGAATAAAAGCAGCTTCCCTTGGTGTGAGGATAAGGGGCGAGGTCCACAGCTGGGGTGAAGGCTGCATCTGTTATCTGGGGGTGTATACTGGAGGTCACATAGCAGGAATCTAGATGGGATGGTGATGATGAAGTTGGTGGTGGACTGGAATAGGAAGGAAAGTAATAGCAACATGCTGCAAGGGAGCAGTTCCTTAGGGTGTCCTCAAAATATGTACCACAGAGACCTGGAGAGCATGGGGTGTGTCATACCTGGAGTACTGAAAGGTGCTTACAGCTAATCAACTACTCAACTGGCTTTTTTCATACTCTGTGACAGAGGGGAGATGTGAATAAGCAAGGTGCTCAGCCTTTGTCCGTGCTGAGGCGCAGCAGACACCCACAAGCCTTGTAGGTACCATCATCCACAGTGAAACTATCCACGTGTTACTGCTGTGTGGGGAAAGAGCCGGAATATGGTGGGGAGGGAGCAGGGGGAGAGAGGGGGAGACTCTCCCAGCTGCCTTTGGGATGCTACAGGGTGCTAGGAGCTCTCCTTTGGTTAGTGGGGTGCCCAGTCCCTCGGCATTGCAGCCAGTGCTGCCGGCCGTGGTGCTCATCTCCCGCTTCCCCAGCCGTGCCAGAAGACATGAAGTATGCATGGCCACTAAAACTCTCACCCTGTTGCTTCTGATTACAGAGAAATTACGGGTTACTGGGCCAGACTGTGCAGCCAGTGACGTCTGTGGGGCTTTGATGCCCCGAGCAGAATTCGGTCAATGATGCATTGCTAAGTGCAGGTGCTCAGTGGCAGCCTGACCTCAGCGCTGCAGCTCTTCGTTATCCGAAGCCTGGATTTCACTGGGAATTTGCAAGCCCTGAGACTTGCCTCAAATCGTCTGTATCATTTTTGTTTCTTTTTTTTTTTTTTTAGTCTTGCAAAGCTTTGGGCAAGGCATCTGTTTTGGGTGCTGTTTCCCGTGACGCAGAGGGTAAATAGCAGTTGCTGTGCTCACCTGGTTTGCTTGCTAAAAATGAATGGGAGACAGTTCAGGAGCTTGTTTCCTCGTTGTTACCTTCTATTTTGGGCAAGTCCATCTCTGATTATGGGCTGTCAAACCTCAGGAATTCGTAGCTTCCTGTCCGCTCTCTAATTTTTTATTTTATTTTAAATGGAACAGGAAAGGAATGTGAACCTCTTTTAGTGGAAAGTCATAAATACTTGTAAGAGCAGGTGGATTTTGCAGGACTCCTGGATGCATGCATGAGTTAGAGATGCAGGCATGAAGACCAGCCCAATTTTTTAGCAGTGGACAGTAAGTACTGAGAATCATGGAATCATAGAATCAGTAAGGTTGGAAAAGACCATAGAGATCATCAAGTCCAACCTGTCACCTATTACCTAATCTAGCCTAACCTGTTCCCTAACCTGTTGCCATCCTGCTACCAACACACCATCCTACCTATAACACACTACCCTAATATCTAGGTCATGCNAACTGAGAAGCTTTATCATGAGCACATTAAAACATTTACGTCCAGCCCCACAGATTTCCCTTGAGCCATTTGTTGTGATACGTCATACTGGGAATGTCATAAAGAGGAGGACTGTCTTTCTCTGCTGTATCCAAGACCTACCAAGCTGTAATTATAGTCATTATTTCAAGGCTATTTCCCATTTTGTGGTGCCCGATTGGGAAGGCAGAAGGACATTTCAGGCAATGGAGGTGTTGGAATTGGGATTTACATCTAGGCAGGGCTGTCAAGGGGGTTGGAGGAGATGGGAGGAAGCAGGTACAACTCTGGGAGGAGATAGTTGCACAGTATGTGCCCGCACCATCACAAAGGCACACACAAGCCTGCTTTCATGTAGTTTTTTTACTCATGTTGGGCCACTGACCCAGAGCACATACTTTTATTTGTCCCTCTGCCGCTTGCTGGTGTCTGCTGAGGTCACTTTGGCCTGCAGGGAACTGCAGGATAAGATAGAGCACCCCTGTGCTCTATGGATAAGATAGAGCACCCCTCCCATCAGGAAGGGCTGAGAGAACTGTGGCAATTCAGCCTGGAGAAGAGAAGGCTCCAGGGAAATCTCAGAGCTCTTTCCAGTGTCTAAAGGACCTGCAAAAAGATGGAGACAGAATCCTTAGCAGGACCTTTAGCAATAGGACAAGAGGTAAAAGTTTTAAACTGAAATATGGTCCATTTAAACTAGTTACAAGAAAAAAAGTTTTTAGCATGAGGAAACACTGAAGGCCAGCTTGGGTGCGGCTCTGGGCAGCCTGATCTAGTGGAACTTGTCCCTGCTCATGGCAGGGAGTTGGATTAGATGCCCTTTAAATGTCTCTTGCAACTCAAACCCTTCTGTGATTCCCCCTGGATCCTGGCTCGTTTGTGTATGGGAGTGCTGCTCATCTCCACACTGGCTGCAGAGCAGGTATCTACAGACAGGTCAGCTTGTGTGAAGAAGGCAAGGGCAGTTAGCAAAAAGCTGATTTTGAGGACTGGAATTCATCCCAGGGGGTAGCGTACTCCTGAGGGGACACCTGAGTGTTTCCCTCCTTTGGCCACTAGCTGCCTGGGTGACCACAACAGGTCACTCTAGGTTTTGTGTTTCCACTGCCTTGTCTCTGGAGCAGCTCTTTGCTTTTCCAGGGCAAGGTTTGTCTTTGATGTTGCAAGTGCCTGGCCTAGCATGATAAAATGCCTTCTCGACAAGGTCTGTGGACCTCTCTCTAATATGGACAGGGAATTATGATACCCAGTCAGTGCTTAAAGCCACTAGCTGTGATTCTTTGGATGTCTCCCTCCTTAAGGAGGTGGAAGACGTTAAGGTCTGCAGTGAAATGGCCCTGACTTGTGCTAACTGTTGCCTCATAAAACTTGCACAAGCTACACACAAAGTTCAGTACAACAGATGACTTGGATTTTTCTCTGAAGCCCAAAGTTTGTTATTTTGGTCTTTCCAAACTTTATAGAAGGCAGTACTGGATTGGTAAGGGTGGGATAAATACCCGGTATGAAAGAGGTCAGTGAAAGAGTTTTTGGGCAGTGAAAAAATGATGGGGAGCCTTAGTCTGCTGGTCATCCAGTTAAGCTAACTACAACCAAGGAGTGTCTGTCTTTGTGGAGAAGTTTATCAATTGGAAGAGGCTGCCCAGGGAGGTTTGGAGTCCCCATCCCTGGAGGTGTCCAAGGAAGGACTGGCCGTGTCCCTCAGTGCTTTGGGCTGGGGGACAAGGTGGGGATTGGGCACAGCTTGGACTTGATGATCTTGGAGGTCTCTTCCAACCTCAGCGATTCTGGGATGTATGATGGAGTTGGTGGTAGGTGAGAATGGCTCCAGAAAGAGAGGACTGTGGGTTGAGCAGCATGAGGCAGGAACACACAGCTCAGTCCCATCTACTAGGAAGCTGGAGCTGAATGTTGTGGTGGTGCTAATTTCTGCCAGTGAGCAAAGGTCAGGGATTGAAATGTAGCTGCTTGATGGGTGGGTTTGTGTGTTAGGACAGGACAGACTTGGATTAATGCAAAATAGTTCAGATCTGAGAAGGAAAGTGTGGTTTTATGTTCCCTTTTAAATCCGCTGTGGGTTCTTCACAATTAATTTCTAGTGACTTCCATGGTGTGGATTCTGCCCGGGCTCCATGCATGGCCTCAACCAAGCCACTCTAAACTGAGATACATAAAACTTACCTTTGTGGGTACCTAAGTAAGGGCTGGAATCCCTGTGTACCCTGTCCTCAGCTATGAAGCCCATGAGTTAATCCCAGATGTGACTACCCAAACACATAGGTTTAAGCATATTTAACTGCAAACTGAATTCCTATTGCTCTTTTCCCGAGGTGGGGAGCAGAGTTGGTACTTTTCTCCCAAGCTCTGGGGGGTTTGTGGGGCTTCTGGAGAGAGGAAGCTGCAACAGCATCGTGCTTTCCAGAAAAAAGAGAGAAAAATTTGCCTCTACTCCTTGTGATAGTGATCTGTAAAGCTAGCTGATGCCCACATATTTTGGACTATAGGTTGGACTAGATGATCTTTGAGGTCCTTTCCAGCCTTATCCATACTGTGAATACTGTGAATATTAGTTATAACAGACTACCAAGGGGGGATCTTTCAGGTCTTTCTGATGCTCCAGCTCTTTGCTTGTCTGTGGGTGAAGGTGGCTGGGATTTCAGGCCCCCACATCCCCACAAGACAATCTGAGCAAGTTATTTTTTCTGTAATTTTTCGCTTTCAGTCAAAATGCCTCCGACCTTCCCTTTCAAACCCTTCGTCTGCTCTCCATTTCCTCTGATGAAATCCTGTTTCCTTCTTCCCACCAGGATTCCCTCCCTTGCAAGTAAATCCAAGCAGCATATTTTAATGCTTGAGATAGATATAAAATGTGATTGAGGGTCTGGGCACCTCCATTTCAAAATGCCTACTGTGCCTGTGAAGATTTCTCCAAACAGACAGTGCCTGCAAATACTGTCCAGGAGGAAACTGGCATCTTGGAGGCGGGTTTTTTGCAGGGGGTGACTGTGTGCTGGGGATCAGAACCTCATTAAATGCAGGCTGGGTGGTTCCCCTCCCATTGATGGGTTTTCCAAGCCCTTGTTCCAATCTCCAAATACCCAAGGAACAGTCTGGAGGAGTACCAACTCATAGTATTGCTGGTGTCATTTGCCCTCATTGGGCAGCATCCCTAATTTTGCTCTCATTGGCAAGGGTGCAGCTCTGGGAGTGTTACCCCTGCGTGGTAATGGAGGAGTAGTCAGGGTTTTTAATCACTTATTCCGAGTGTAATTCCCAGGCTGTTCTGAGTCAGGCCAAGAACTGAAAAACAAGGCATCCAACCTCCATCTCTCACATTGGTGGCAGATGACATCGGTGGTGTAGGCCACTCCCAGTCCTGGGGGAAAATGAGGTCCCTGTCTGGCAGGAAAAAGAAATGCAAGGGGTGAAACCGGAGTCAGAGGGTGAATTGCCACAGTGGCACTAAGTGTGGTTCTTAAAATTTGTCTTGGAGTTGTGTTGCAGGTCTGGGACATGATGCGAAACACACACTCACCAGAGAGAAAACACCTGGCAGTGAGAGGAGGTGCTGGATCTCAGGAGAAGGCTGTGGTTTAGAAGGTACCATCTTCTCCCCGCAGGACAGGTTGCTGTTAGGGAGCACAGATACACATGGATGTTGGAGGAGAAAGAAGAGGGATGCAATCACAGTCACAGAATTAACTAGGCTGGAAAAGATCTTTGAGATCATCAAGTCCAACCTGTGACCTAACACCACTTCATTAATTAAACTGTGGCACCAAGTGCCACATCCAGTCTCTCTTTAAACAATTCCAGAGACGGTGCCCACCTCCCTGGGCAGCCCATTCCAATGGCCAATCACTCTTTCTGTGAAGAATTTTTTCCTAATGTCTAATGGTGCCTCCCAGTGTCTCCCAGAGAGGTGGTGGATGTCCCATCCCTGTAAATATTGAAGACCAGTTCAAACAGGGCTCTGAACATGATCTAGCTGAAGATGTCCCTGCCCACAGAAGAGTAGCTGGACTAAATGACAATTAAAGGTCCCTTCCAACCCAAATGATTCTATGAATCTCTGATTCCCAGGAGCTCTTTATTTCCCAGAAGTGTGCTTTGGGTGAAGGCCAGAAAAAACATTTAGCCAGGACTGTGGGTGCCCAGATTTGCTCAACAGGAAGAAGCATCCTTCTGGGAAATGAATGAGATTTCTGGGAAGGAAATGTCCCATCTCCCCCAATCCAGCAAGCTGGAGGAGATGGAGTGAACATCTCATTACTGCTGGTGCACTCAGGGGACAAGGCAGTTTTACTTTATTTTATTTTGATATTAAAGTCATCTTTTAAAGAAGTGTCAGCCCATAGATTGTCACCCTTATGATTAAAAAACTGTTGCTGCTTGCCTGGGATGTATTCAAGAACAGCAAGGAAGAGACTGTATAAGATTGATAAGTGGGGGTTTAATCAATTTGCATTATTTGCATAATAGTGTCCTCTAATTACTAGGTAATGGCTAGCCCCTGAATTAATCCATGAATGGGGTCTGCATTGATGCCATCAGAAAAGGGTTTTGTTGCTGGGAAGTACAGCTTTGTTTAGTCTTTCTAGTAAGTTTAGTAACTGTGAGAGCCTGAGTGTGTCTGTGACAGTGTGTGTGCTGTCTGGAGGGGCAAGATCTTTCAGGGACAACACACATCTTCCCTGAATGGGGAAGGAACACACCTGGAATGCAACCAGGGTTTTGTTCACAGCTGTTGCTGGGCTGCTGGGGAAGTGGGGCATAGGGCGGTGGGGGGGGGAATGGGCAGCCAAGAAGCTGTGCTTATGTTTTAATGTGTCTTGAGTAGCTTGGAAAACAGTTGTTTGTGTTGTGACCATGGTTTCCCTCTCTGTTTTGTCCTTAAAAACCTGTCATGCTGTTGTTCTGGTGTCCCTTCTTTGGCTGGTGGATGCCTTTCTGCTGGTCCAGAGGCACATGAATGGTTCCTGTCTCAGATACGTGCTGGGGGAGATCTTTCTTTCTCCATCTCTGTTTCTCTCCTATTTTTTTATGCTTTGCTTGTGACAGTGTGATGAGTGGAATGGGATTAGGTGGAAGGAATTTAGATACAGAGCTTGGCATGAAGCAAAACCTGGTGTTAAATTTTGGGGTGGGAAGGAGACAGAAGATGGGAGGCCAAGCTCTTTGCTGTGGGTAGATGCTGACAGCCTGTAGGACTCCAGACACCAAGAACTTCAGGGTGAAATCAGCATCCTGAAGAACTCGCCTTGTGGGAAGAGACAGGCAAAGGGATGCAGACATGTTGGGGAAGCAATGGGATATAGATCCAGAATAAGTGTTTCATGGTTTTCTTGTCTATTGAACCACCCTAGACATGTCCCACCTTAATTTTAGAGTGTATTCTGCCCCTTGTGAGTCAAGTGATTAAAGCACTCTTCCCTACATCCTGATGTGCACTCAAACACTGTAACAGGTTGCCCAGAGAAGCTGTGGCTGCCCCATCCCTGAAAGTGTCCAAGGCCAGGTTGGAGCAACCTGGGATAGTAGAAGGTGTCTCTGCCCGTGGAGAGAGTGGAATAAAATGAGCTTTGAGGTCCCTTTCAACCCAAACCATTCTGTGATTTTATTTCCTGCAGTGGTAATTTGGCTGCATTCAGAGAGATGTTGTGGACGTGGCTTTGGCTTTAAATTGGAATTTGCACCTGCTTGTACCAGCAGTGAGCTGAGACCTGAGAGCTTATTTAACTTCCTTTCACTTAATACACTCCCCATCCTCAGATAAAAACTTCAGGTATCTTCCCAGAGGGTTTTTGCTCTAGTTTTTTCACTGCACTATTGTGGGATACCATGGTCTTTGAGTGATGGTTATAGGCTCTGTCAGAGAAGAAACATCATTCTGAAAGACAGCAGGTATTTTGGAAATAAATGACACCACAAAAAAAACAGGTCATGGAAGTAAAAAGTGGGTATTTTGTTGCTTCTGGATTTGTGAACAATCTCTCCTCACCAAAGGCTACGCTTCAAAAGAGGAAGCTCAATTTGGCTAAAATTGCTTGAACGAGGTCATAAAATTATACTCTGTGAATGGTCCCGTTATTCTCAAAGCACAGTTGTTTGGATGGAAATTGCTGAAGACCTTTCACTGATACAATGGGGAAAAGAGACAGGTTTCGTGAGCCTCCCACAGTTTCGCCACTGAGGGGATTAATACTAATGTAACATCAAAATACCTTGTTAGAGCCCATTTATACTCTGCTATACTCCAGGGGCTGGTGCTCCTTGGATGTGATCTTGAGCAGAGCTTATCAGATACTGCTTGCAATGAAGTACGTTTACCTTGTACCTTAAATGCAAAAATGTGTATCCAGAACCCCCTTTTCCAATGCCTGGAGCCCTTCCTTGCTGTTAATCCTTTGGGTGAATTGCTGCTAATATTTGGGATGTTGCTGAATGTGGTGTTGGTAGGAGAATTACCTCGTCTGGTAGGATGCAGAGTTTACTCCACTGATCTGGAATGACAGAGAACTTTTACATGAGCAAAACAGTTACCAAAATTATTTGCTGTGCCAATCAACAGGGTAAGGACTCGTTCTTGCAGAAAAGAGTCAAGGAACCTGTAATGCATCTTGCCTGGAAGGGTGCATGTGCATCAAGTCTTGGATATGCCACCTTAGTGCATTGGTCCAGTATTAACGCACCTGACGTGCTCAAGAGTATTTCCTTCACTGCCTTGGTTTTCAGCTGGAGGATTCCAGTCTGTGGAAAGCCCAGACCTGGATTTATACCAGCCAGTTTTTAGTTTAAGGGTCCAGAAAAAAGGAGCAGCCTCCTTAGGAATAGTATTGACAACCTTAAATTGACAGAGTGCGGAGTTAGGTGGGATATTGGGAAGGAATTCCTGCCTGTGAGGGTGGTGAGGCCCTGACAGAGGTTTCCCAGAGAAGCTGTGGCTGCCCCATCCCTGGAAGTGTTGAAGGGCAGGTTGGACATGATTTGGAGCAACCTGGGATAGTGTTTCTGCCTGTGGCAGTGTGAGTAGGACTGGGTGATCTTTATAGTCCCTTCAAACACACATCATTCTAGGTGTCCTGGAAGCTCTGTATTTCTTGCAAGGTTCCTTTTTAATTTTTTTTGTAGTTGAGTAGGTGAAGAGCCAGCTTTTTTTAATAAGGGATGTTAGCTGAACTTCAGCCATCAGAAGCTGAAAATCTACAGAAGGAGAAGGGCATGGATTAAATACAGAAGTGTGTGGAGAATGAAGGAAAGTTTGAATGTGAAGAGGCTGGTTCTTCTACCCCTAACATCAAAAAGACGAGAGGTAAAGGGATCTAGAGAAAGGACAACAGGAAAGAAAAGCAAAATATAGATCTCCATTTTTTTTTTTTTGGTTGCTATTGCATTAATGCTTTTTTTCTGCAGGTGTCTTACAAAAGCAGTGTTTTGTCATCTTCTGTGTTTCATACCTCCTGTGTCCATGCCAGGATACCTGCTTTGATGTGGTGGACAATGGGAGTGCAGCTGGAACTGAGCTGAAGCCTGAGCTGTTCTGCACCTCATGTGGATTTGAGTTCAGATAAATTGTTTGACTCACTGAAGGAGTGAATCAGAAGAAGGAACTTGAGCCTCTAGCCTACAAGCACCGTGCTGTGCAAGCAAGGTGTATAAACATGTAAGTTATTCTTTAGTGTGCAGTTCAATCTGAAGCTTGTGCTGGAGGAGAGTTGTAGTTTTAGATCTCCCATAGCCCTGTCGGGGTCTTGGTGGACAGCGCAAGGATATTTTGGGTTAGACTTTAAAGGATTCAAGTGGAAGTTTATTGCAGGTTGGTTTTCTGTTCTTTTCTTAGGTTTGTCTTTGGTGGTGCATTCAGTATGAGTAAGTTACAGTGTTAAAAGGAAAAAAGAGGGAAAGCAACCTCCCCAAGCCTCCACAGCAAAATGGGGATAAGGTGATGGCAGGGGACCCTATATTTGGATTTCTTGCTGTCGGAAAAAGTTGGTACCTTGCTGACCATGCCTGGAGACAGGTTCTCCTGGCCTCGACAGACTCAGGAGCACTTTGGTCCATCAGTCACCCGGCGAGGTCACACCAGAATTTAATCCCTCTGCTGAGTCCCACCACCAGCCTGTTGGGTGGGTGTGACCCATCTTGTGTCCCTAGAAGCCTTCACCAAGGCCTCTGATTGATGGATGTGCTTGTCTGCATGAGTGTTACTCATCTGAAGAGGGGTTGTAAGGCAATGGCCTTGATTGTCATTGCTGGATGTTTTTGTCTTGCGCCCAAAGTCTTGCGAATCATTCATGGCATGACATGGTTGTCTGTGTGTGTGAGGTGAGATCTACTCAGAAATTGTTTTTATTATGTGTTAGTGCTAGCAGATAAATAATATTCCCTCTGGCTTGTGCACAGGGAGATGGTTTCCTCCTGTGCCTTCAAATCAGGTGATTAATTACAACTATTAATCCCTGTGAATGACAGGAGTATATTAGGAGTGAAACACATGTTAAAATAATTTGAAAGCCTGTTGTCGGGTCATAGGCTAACCCATTCTCTCCATATATAATGTTTTCATAAGGTGTAAATATTTCTAGGCTTGAGATGTTGGCTGGAGATCAAGTTTTGGGAGTGTACAGAGGTGGATCATTCTTGAGGGCATCTCAAGGTATCAGAATCACAGTCTGGACCAAAACCAAAATGAACTTCCAGTGTAAGTTAATTAAAGTAGGTTTAGATTGGATATTAGGAAGAAATTGTATACAGTGACAGTGGTAAGGCCCTGGCACAAGTTTCCCAGAGAAGCTGTGGCTGCCTCATCCTTGGAAGTGTCCAAGGCCAGGTTGGACGGGGCTTGGAGCAGCCTGGGATAGTGGAAGGTTCCTGTCCACGGGAGGAGGGATTGGAATTAGATGATGTTTGAAGTCCCTTCCAACCCCAACCATTCTAGGATTCTGTGAATTCAGTAGCTGAATTTGGGAAAGCCTGGACTATTCATAAGATTCAATTGAATTTGGCAACTGGATATGTTGAAAATCCCTGAGGGGGAGTTAATTTATTTTTAATATCCAGGCATTTCATTTGAGATGTCAAAATGAAATGTGTCATTTCAGAAATGCCAAAACATTTTCTTTTTGACATCTTCTAAATGAAACTTTTCAACTTTTTGTTTGGAAATTACAGTGAGCAGTTACACGCAGGAAAGGTTAAACAAGACTTGGTAGTGAACTAATACATTTCGGTTTTATTCAAACAAAACATGTAGGGGTGGCAAACTTTTTCTGTCTTGCTGAACCAACAGCAATTTCCCTTTCCCCCAGATCTGTTTCTCATTGACTCAAGCTATTTTCCTCCTCCTATTAGCACAAGTAGGAGATGTCATTGAATTAAAAAATAAAAAACTAATTTATTCACCCCTTCTGGCCCCTGGAAAGCCCTGGCTTGTAAATTGGGAAAATGACTGGAGCATGTAGAACAGCCCCTCAACATTGCGTGATCCTAAAGACAGGATTTCATGGCAGGGCTGCAGGGATGCCTGTGGTGCTCAGTCTGACATTCCAGCCCTCACTGGCCATCCTGGGCTCCCTGGTAAAGCAGGTGAGGCCCTGAATGACCCAGCAAGTTACTGTGGGATCACTGTGGGGCAGGAGAGGGTGACAAGGTACTCAGGGGGATGTGTCACTACAGCTTATGGGACATTTTCTTGGCTGAGCCCATGAAGGTGGTGGATTCCCCATCTCTGGAAGTGCTCAAGGTCAGGTTGGATGGGGCTTGGAGCAACCTGGGGTAGTGGAACGTGTCCCTGCCCGTGGCATGGGTGTTGGACTTGTCAATCCCTTCCAACCCAAGGAGTTCTATGATTTTACAATTCTCAGCTACTGTCATGCCCTTTCTCTCTTACCACCATCTTCCTACCCACCTAAAAGCAAACTGTGGGGTTTTTTCAGGTCAGTGCCCTATTTTTTTGGAGAGTAAGCTCAACAGGCAGCTTGGTGGTGCAAGATATTCTGCCTAGTAGGACTCATTACCACCCTTCTGATGTTGGAATGAGACTGTTTCATGCTGAGGACTGCAACAAGGCATTGATCTTGACGTACCCTCTTTGCAGGCAGTAATGTACATTCTTTCCTTAGCCTTTTGGGCAGGAGATGCATCATGTTGCCTGCTGGAGCCCAGGGAGGAGCATCATCAAAATGAGGGATGCCAGAGGCTTAATTGATCTTTGAGGATCAGCCCCCAGCTCATTCCTGTCATCAGGTCCTTTCTACTGTAATCACTCCCAGGGTTTGAAGAATTGTTAAGGAAAGAGTTTTGCATCAGAGTGAGTCTCTAGTAATTTTTTTCTGGGTTCCGGAGGAAACCGTGAGATGTTCAATAGGAAGGAAAAAGATGAGATTGGAAAAAAATAAATAAAAACCACAGGGTTTTCCAGAAATCACATTGAAAAAGCTGCTGATTTTCCAAACCAGAGCATGAAATCCTTTGCACCTTCCCCCTGCCCTGTTTAAACCATCCCTTGGCAGTCTATGGAAATTTAATTCTCCTGTTGTGGTACCAGTTGCTCCTGTGAGGCAGAGAACAGCCTGTTCCTGCTAAAACACTGGCAGGCTTTTTGCAAGGGCAAAAATCACCAAACGGAGGAGCTGAGGACATTGGAGGTGAGAGCTAGATGTGTTCACTTCCTTTACCCTAATTAACTGGGAAAGCTTCCGAAGGCATCCCAAAGGCAAGTCAGGGTTAGTTGGGAGGTGTAGAGGGGTGAGCGGTCCCGCTGGGTTTGCTGGAGAATCCCAGTTTCCCACTGGTGACTCGGAGCTGTCAACGCCACAACGTGCGAGATGGAGGTCTCAAATCTCTAGAGGAACATTTTGCACAGTGTGGATCCAGTAGCTGTCATTCACATCCGAGGTTTGGGAAGAGCTGTGTGCAGAGGGATGGCAGCACCCTCGTAGCTTTTGTTTCTTTAATTGCTAACAGCAAGGCACTGCTGTTCACTGGAGGAAAGGGGAGATGCTTGAGTTTACATTTTCTCTTCTCCCATTACTTTTACCTGATTTGCTTCAGTCTCCACTGCTGTTGAGCTCTGGAGGATTTTTATGCTGTTAAAATAGACTTAGCTGGCACAAAAGCAAGATTTTTTTTTTTTTAAAGCTTATTAAACATGAGACAGCAATAGGGAAATGTCACCAAACATTTGCTTGGTTCTGCCTGAATGTTGGTGTAGCATGGCCTTCAGATGGTTGCCCATATGGGGGGAAAACACGTTTTCTGTTACTCGTACTGGAAACAACTGTGTCTGGAAAATGCAGCTTGTAGCTCTTTTTGCCACTGAGAGCAAGGCAAAATTGATTTTCTGTGGCAGCAGCAAACTTTGGATGGGATCTACAATTGTTTTGGTAGCTTCATTGGTAAAATTATACCTGCTCTGCATGGTTGTTATTCTTTTGCTTTAGCTGCTGTGACCCTAATCCTAAAAAAGGGATGAATTGTCACCATTGGGCATTTTGTGCACATCCCTGCTGCACCAGGATTTGCAAGTGTTGTTGGAAATGTCTCTACTGTGGAAAGTGGGAAGGGATATCACAGAATCCTAGAGTAGTTTGGGTTGGAAGGGATCAAAAGATCATTTAAAAAATCATCTTGTTGCACTCCCTTGATGTGGGCAGGGACACCTTCCACTATCCCAGGCTGCTCCAAGCCCCGTCCGACATGGCCTTGGACACTTCCAGGGATGGAGCAGCCAGGGCCTCCCCACCCTCCCAGACAGGAATTCCTTCCCAATCTCCCATCTCTCCCTGCCCTCTGGCAGTGGGAAGCCATTCCCTGTGTCCTGTCCCTCCATCCCTTGTCCCCAGTCCCTCTCCAGCTCTCCTGGAGCCCCTTTAGGCTCTGGAAGGGGCTCCAAGGTCTCCCTGGATCGTTCTGTTTTCCAGGTGAACACCCCCAGCTCTCCCAGCCTGGCTCCAGAGCAGAGGGGCTCCAGCCCTCGGAGCATCTCTGTGGCCTACTCTGGACTTGCGCTGGCAAGTCCATGGCTCTCCTGTGTTGAGGACCCTGGAGCTGGTTGCAGAACCCCAAGTGGGGTCACACCAGAGCAGAGCAGATAGGCAGAGTCATCTGCCCCAGCCTGCTGGCACTATATCCCCGAATATCATCTGGGTAAGAGTATTTTCCATCCACACACCCACAGGCAGGTGTGAAGCCCTCATGGACACTGGGGTCTGCTATCCATCAGCCTGTGCACTGAGTCAGTGTCTTTTGGATTGTCAGGACTTGCTCTTGCAACCTGTGTCGTGGTTATCCTTCTCCCAACCCAGCAGGATCTGTGCCAAAGGAGTGCATGGTTGTCTGGCTGAATAAACCCCCCCACCCTCAGATCAATTTAGGGTGCCTGTGATTTATTTTTTTCTTTATATAGTGCAAAGGGAGAGTGCCTGTGTGGTGATACAAAGCAGGCAGAGAAATGCTGCTGAACGCTGATTATTTCTTCATGTTGGCATGGCAAGGGTTCACTCAGAGGTCTAGGGAGAAAGGTGTTTTTGTGATTCTGTAAATGGCTGCGCTTAAAGGTGGTGATTTGAATTTCTCTGGTCCCTAATGTATACACACACATAT
>WEKX01008719.1:154689-167929 GCA_013390025.1 Pitta sordida
ATATATATATATATATATGGCTGTTTGTGTGTGTCTGTGTTTATATATATATTTATTAGCCTGGGTAGAGCCAGTGGCTCTTCTTTGACTCACCCCTCCTTATTAGCAAGATGCTTCTGTTATCTTCTGAGATGAAAAGTGCCCCAGAAATGTAAACTACCGATGAGCAGTGCGCCTTTTAATGTAAAATAGTGATAATAAATACTATCCTGCTGCTCCCCTCATCCCTTGGCATCACAAAGCACTCCATAAATTGCACTCCAGCCTTTCACATTCCAGCTGTTGCACGCACTGAGATACAGCCATGCGTGGGAATAAAAGAAATACTATCTTTGGGGCCAGTGCTTATGTTACCCACAGGTTAATGCGAGTGGTTTGTGTTTCCCTTCACTCCCCCTTTCCCCAGTCTCTGATCCATGTTGATTTGGAGGCTGAGTTCGGCCTGCAGCAATTTATGCCTTTTATTTCAGTTGAGTCCTCATGCCAGCTTGGCACCGTGGCCTTCTCACATCCCTCTGGCTGGGGCAGAGTTGGTGACCTGGTCTTTCTTCACCAGGCAGTGGACTGAGGCTCTGGGAAATACTGAGTGATCTCCTGTCCTAGAAATAAGGCTCATATTTTAAGCCTTGCTTTGCTGCCTTTTCCCGTGGACTCAAAATGGGCGCCTGGCGCGATGCGATGCTCAGGTTTCCCTTTGGCAAGTGGTGTTCCCCTCCCTTCTGGGCTTGGGTCTTTGCTCTTGGAGGAGTATCTCAGCCATCACTAAATCGTTTCCCCTCTGTCAGCTACACCTCCTTCCCATCCAGCATCCACTCAGAGCGTGAGTGTTTGGAAGGAGGGACGAGTGTGCCTGAGCTCTGAAATGCCTCCATAGGGACCTCCTGGCTCCTCGGTATATCCTCTGGCTTCCTGATTGCCCTTCCCTCCTCATCCTCTTGCTTTTGGCCAAGGAGAGAACATAAGCCAATAAGTCTTATGCTGTCCCAGCCCATGCACAACAGCTGAAATTCCTCAAGCAAATAATATTTTTTAATTTTGTTAGACAACTTAGTGCTGAACCATCCATGTTTTGAAAACATAAAATGGTTTGGTTTGGAATGGGCTTTCCAAGGCTGTCTAGTTCAACTCCCTTGTAGTGAGCAGGGACATCTTCCACTAGATCAGGATTCTCAGAGTCCTGTCCAATCTGGCCTTGAATATTTCCAGCAGTGAGGCACCCAGCACCTCTTTGGTTTGGGGGTGTTTTTTGTCCTCCAAAAGTGGAAGGATGAAGAGGTAGTTGATGTTCAGCTGCAGACTGGCCTCCACACTCTTGTTTGTGGAGGCTCAAGGCAGGAGTCATGCCCAAATAATCCAAATTCAGACTGGACGGCCATGATCTGGCAACAGCCCAGAGGATGATGACCTCCATCACAAAGGTCCAATCCAGCAGCCTGGGTTATTTTAAAGCAGGCAAGTAGAAGAGCCCACTGAGATAAATGCCCAGGTAATCACACAGGTCTAAACTGCGAAACCACCTTATGTCATCAAAGCAATTTGAAAATCAATTTGATGTCTGGCAGGGAGGCAGACACGTCAGGTTCCTTTGGCGTTCATTAGCATTCAGGTGGCAGCACTCTGCCAAAGCTGCTTTTTCTGGGAAAGCCATTAAAAAAAATAAAATTAAAGGAGGGGGAAAAAAATTAAAATCAAGCATTAACCATAATTTCTTCTCATTAAAGGTAACAACAGCCCCAGCGCCAGTCTGGAGTGAGGCTAGTTGATGGGTTTTCGTGATGGGGAAGAAGAGTGCACACCACAGAAGTGAAGTGATGATCACATAAGAAAGCAAATGAGGCTCCCCCCTTGTTTTCAACAAAGGCAGGAGCGGGGCCAGTGGCAGAGTGGTTTAACTGAGCAGTTAGAAAATTGGAGGTCAAAGCCTGACATGGCTATTGATGAATTGAGGGTGTTGGAAGAAGAGCATAGCAGACATCACGAGTGGGCTGCAGGGGCTGAAACATGAAGCAAGATTAAAAGAAGTTAAGTGCCTGGAGGTGGTGTGGCTGCATGGCAGGAAGGTGAACCGTAATTACAGTCACCACATGCTGCAGACTGGAGAGGGACGAAGGGAGAGAGGATCAGAGTGGGGCAAGGCAGAGAAAGATGGGAAATTCAGGCTGTTTTCTCCAGATACTGTGTCTGGGCAGGTTGTGTGGTGCAACACCTGCTTGTCTCTTTTTGGCCATCTCTCCCTGAGTTATTCTAGTTAATACCCCAATGTTTCCAGTATAGCCAGAGGTCAATAATGAAGGGCTTGATTTTTCTCTGTTGGCTGAGAATGAAACTGTGAGAGGCAACCTCCAGTGCCTGATGCTGCAGAGCATCCTCATAAACATTGGGTTGAATGCTTGGAGGACCAAATCCTTGGAAGATCTGTCCTGGTAGTTCATACTGTGAGGGGCATGCTGAATAAAGTGTTGGGATGGAGCTGGCTCAGGACTGGTAGCATCTCTCAGGAAAGGTTTTCTGCCTGGAATGGTCAAGTGTCAAGCTCACATTACAGTTTCGCTAGCAGTGGTGTCACTTACTTGCTCTCACTTGAGGAGGTCACTCGTTTTCATGAAGACATTATGAGCTTCATAACTTGGTATCATCACACCTCCCTTTGAAACTAGAGTGACGATGATGCCCTGGTCAGGTGATATACTGAAAATTGTAGGTGCAGACTCATGCATGTACTTTTTTTTTTTTTAATTATTATTTTAAGCCTTCTGGTTTACAAAGCCAAGCTCTAAATGAATCCCTAAGCACTGCAACTGCAAGATTGTCTCTGTCAATGCAAGCCTAGCAGCTCCTCCCTGAGTCTGCAGGTATCCCAAAGCAGTAAAAGAAAGGATGAACTCCTCTGCTTTGGGGAGCTCTGCTGGGTGGCTTTGCCTTGATTTGTCTAGACTCATTTTTTTCCTGATGATTATTTTGGTGCCTGGAGTGGCAAAGGGAATGGATTGTATTTCCCAAAGCCTGTTATCATCACACTTTCCCTTGTTTGCATTGATTGCATGATCAGTTGATTGATTCAGTCCATGTTTGCATGCACCATTTTTCAGCCTGGCTTCCAAGGAAACAAACCTCAAACCTGTCTCTCTCTGACCGCATATCTCCCGTCATTAATCCTTGAACCATGTGGTGGCTGAGGGTCAAATTTATTGGAAGGCGAGGAATAATTTGAAAGTCTAGATGTCTTCAGCATAAAAATCTTGCCAGAGACCCTAATGACCTGAGTGAGGAAACATCTGCAGTGATACGAGATGCCAGTGAGTCTGGTGATGTTAGAATTGTGTGATCTGGTTACCACCCAACTGCAGATGGGTGGATGCTTTTAAAAAAATTAATCCTAAGGGTGCCTGCAATCTCTGTGCAGCCAGACACTCCTAGGACAAATCCTAGAGACCTAATTCCGAGCTGTCTGGCATCTCTTGTAGTCATGCAGCTTTTGCAGAGCAGGGACAAGGAGCAGCCACACCTGATATTTGACTGTGAGGCACCCAGGGATTGAATCTTTTGCATGTGTCAAAGCAGAGCAGAAATGAGTCTTGAGTCAAATTAAAAAACACAGCAGCTCATGTGTTTGTTAGACATGACTAAGGGCTGCTTGGGTTAATGGAAAAGTTGAGCAAAGCTTAATTGTTCCTGCATAAAGGGCACATGGAGAAGCTATGGAGGCAATCAGGGGTGATGTGTGTAAGGTGTTACTTGTGTGCTTGTAGGGCAGAAGGGAGCAGATAAGCCACCATCACTTTGCAGAAGAAGGAAAAATACGAAAATAAGACTTAGAAGCTTTTATTTTGAGGGCTGTTGGTGCCAGAGCAGCTGTAGCCAGGAGCTGCCTGGAACCCTTTGCGTTCACCTGGGGCTCAGGATTCTTTTTGGTTTTTTACACATTTGCTTTACATTGAGGGATTTGGTGCCAAATGAGACACTGTGCGCTTGTGAGAACCTTGCTGTGTGCCATGTGGGGCTTGGCTGTACCCCACAGCTGGCAGGGAGCTCATCTGTAAGTGCTCATGGGTGGAAAGGGCATCTTTTTGTCTGTGTGCCTGCAGACCCATTTCAGCTCAGTGCTGCTGGACACATGGACCAAGCCAGGGGTCTTCAGAGCTGCAGTGGAAGTTGGGCAGTGACACAGAGCAGCTAGATGTCCCTGCAGTGATTTCCCAGTGTCTTCTCCAGCTATCCTAGAATCCTCCCATCCCTACCTTTGTGTTGGACGGGACCTTAAAGCTCGTCTCATTCCACACCCCTGCCATGGGCAGGGACACTTTCCACTCTCCCAGGTGGCAGGGACAGAGCAGTGAGGACCAGCTGCCTTTTTCTGTTGCACAGGAGTGGGAGATGAGGCTGGGCAACCTTCAAATCTCTCAACAAAGCCTCTGCAAGGGTGTCACCTCCTTTCTGCCTTCCCTAACCACTGCATCTCATGGTAATGTGTCTGTGCCTTCCGGCTTGCCCTTCCTTAAACCCCTGGTTGCTGTGGCCAACTTCAGCTCTTTGCTTGTACATCACTTGCTGGTTTGGTTTTGCAACCGTGTGGCTGCTCTTTCATCTACCCAAGGAAGGCCGGCAAAGAGGGAAAGAAAAGACAAAGGATTGGGAAAGGCATCATGGTTGTAGGGGTGACAGCTCAGATCCCTGCTGCTGACCCAGGGGGAGAGGGGAACACCAGGGTGGGCACAGGAAACCCCACCCAGCATCTGTGCTTCCTTCCATCACAGCACCAAGGAGTCAAGCAGAGTTTAGTAAAGTGTTATATCAACACAGAAAACATACTTGGTGCAGAAACAAACTGACCATGAGGTGGAATAAAAATTTTATGCGTTGTCTCTTTTTGTTTCTTCCTCTTTCACACCTCAGTAGCGCACACTGAAGTTGTCTGGGTGGGTCTGATCTCAGCGCTTGGGTCATTTTATGACTGTTCTTGCTGTTTTCATGGGAGTCAAGTGATTTATGTGCATCTTTGCAGATCTGGGCCTTTAGCTAATATCAAAGTGCACACCCAC
Organism: Pitta sordida; assembly: GCA_013390025.1. Taxonomy (NCBI): domain Eukaryota; kingdom Metazoa; phylum Chordata; class Aves; order Passeriformes; family Pittidae; genus Pitta; species Pitta sordida. Next base: position 159,729 of record WEKX01008719.1, read on the forward strand.
ACATGCCACTATGGCAACATCTAATAACCCCTGTGTAGAAAAATATTTCCTTTTCATTGTAGCAGTTAAGCTGGAATTTCTGAGAGGACTGATGGCATGAAGTGCTGAACTCCCACTCAGGTAAATAACAGTTGAGCACGTTATTCTTTCCAAGATATTTTTTGAAAAACTCCTTGGTGTTTGCCTCTGCTGATGGTAGATTGTGGGGGGAGACGAGGCAGGTTGAGCTTGGGTTGCTTCCCAACAGTCACTCTTGCTGGTGACTTTGGAACCCTAGAGCTCCTAAGCTGGGAAAACCCATCCAGCCAGTGCTGTGCAAGGCGAGGTGGTGCTCCGCGTGCTCCAACATTGCTGGGTTTGCATCAGGATTTAAGAGGTAATAGCAGCATTTGGCCCCAGAATGTTTTCTCACCCTGGGTAATTCTGAAGGAGGTTATGTGTGGATATCCAGGGGAGATCCCTTAAAGTGATTTGAAGCCAAGGGGAGGGAGGGGAGGAATAAGATAAAAATAAGAGAATGTTTGTCCCAGCAGCCAGCAAAGCGGGATTAATGAAATTCTGCGGAGGGCAGAGGGAGGGCAAGGGCACAGTCAGCAAAAACTGAATCTGGGTGGCTGTAACAAATATTGGGAGTAATGGAGGAAGCTAGAGAAACTGCCCTGCTCTTTGCCAAGCACTGCAATTTAAGACTGCACTGTCCTGCTCTGTAGAGCAGCATGTGCATGTGCACAATTGTAGAATCTCACAATGGTTTGGGTTGGAAGGGACCTTCAAAGTCCACTCCCCTGCCAAAATGTGACTGTCTGAGCCTGAATCAAGCTGCTGCTGGATACAGCAACCACCTACTGAGGGAAATGGTTTGCCCATTTCTGAAATTCATCTCTGGTCTTTCTGAAAGCTTGATGCCAGCAAGGAGTTTGACCTTAACAGAGAAGGGATTTTTGAGGGTTTTCACCATTGTTCTTTGGTTTCGTGTTGTTATTATTAAAAATAGAGGAGAGCATTTTGGTAATGTGCATTCTCTGTTTCATTCACTGGAGGCAGAATTAGCTCAACACTGACCATATAAGAAGCCCTCATTCAGTATCCACTTTGTTTCAACAATTAGCAAGATGAAAGAGCATCTGGCATGCAAATAGTACAGCAGAATAAATGCCCAATGTGAGGTCCTGCACTGGCAACCAATGGTTCAAAACAAACAAGCAAAAATACTTCTTTCAGTAAAGAGATCTCCTGCTGGGTTGACTCCAAATGCCTGTACATTGACACAATGAGGTGTTTTTTTTTCTCATGGTGTCCCTCCAGAGATGGGCTGTACAGCAAGAAAAGCTGCCCTGTTGTGTGCGTCATGAGTTAGTTACCAACTTCTAATCGCATCTGATGTGGCTGTGTAACAGGACATGTTTTGGCTGTCATAATGGAGTCGTGCAACCTGGTGGTAAAGCTGAACCTGGTCATTGTTGCAGGTTTCCCAGAGAAGCTGTGGCTGCCCCATCCCTGGAGGCGTTCTAGGCCAGAGTGGGGCTTGGAGCAACTTGGGATAGTGGAAGTTGTCCCTGCCCACGGCAGGGGGGTGGAAATGGATCATCCTTACGGTCCCTCACAACCAAAACTATTCTGTGATCTTTCATCCTGTGTTGAGGAGCTCCTGCAAACACTTCTGGAGCACTTTGGAGGAGAAATATTGGAACAGTTGGGTTGGAAGGGACCTTCAAGGCCATCTAGTTTCAACCCCCTTGTCATGGGCAGGGACATCTTCAGCAAGATCAGGTTGTTCAGAGCACCATTCGAGCTGGCTTTGAATGTTTCCAGAGATGGAATCTATCATTTCTCTGGGAAACCTGTTCCAGGGCATGGGTTGGGTGACGTAATTCCAAAGGCTGATCTGAAGCTCTTAAGCCCATGATGATGCTCCTTCTTGAGCAATGTCAGGTCCTGTTACGGGGCCCTGTGCAGACAAAGGGGAGATCCCAGGTGACCTCTCAGCTTGAAGTCACAGGTGGAGAGGTAAAATGGCTTTTCACTCCCATGTACTGATCTGTTGTAGGGAATCATGCTGATGATGAACAACCCAAGGCATCTTGCCTTTCTTCAAGGGACCTCCCTCTCCACCAGTGAGAAGTGTGGGAAGGATGGCAGTTCCTACTCAGAGAGTACAGGAGAAGTATTTTCAGAATTTTCTTTAAATGCATGAAAGAAAGTAGATTTTCTGATGAATATTGCTGAAACATCTGTGACAGAGAGCATCGCTAGAAGAGGAGGCTGGATTTCATGGGAGAGCTTGGTTGATGCTTTCATGTTTTCCTGTCCAAGGCATGGTAGACCCATTCATGGCTGCCATTTGGAATGTGTGCATCCTCATGGCAGGAATTGTGGGTTGTCCTGCTCTCCGGTGTTAGGGCTGCTGGGGGAACAACCTGTTTGATGGAATGGAGAGAAAATGAGAGGATGACTCTCCAGGCGAGTTCTGTAGGTACTTGCTTGGAAAGCAAACGATTTATTCTCTGAGGGTTTGCAGAAATACCTGTGTTTCGCTTTGCTGGTCAGTTAAAGGGAAAACACTGAGGAAGATGAAATTTCCAGTTCAGTCCTCTAAGTTCTTCCCCTGCTGCTTGAGGGAGGATCTCTGGAAGATCAGTGGCAGCTTCTGCAGAAGCGTGATGGACTCATTTCACTTTCCCCCCCAGTGTCCCTGTCTCCAGACCCTGCTGTGTCACAGTACAGCTGTGCAAGTGGCAAAGTGCAGATGCTCATTTTTATGAGCTGGCTGAGCCTTCTGCTGTCCCCACTCTTTGGCAAAGGAGCCTGCAATTCCATGCACGGCATCTGCCGGAGTGCCCAGGGGGCTGGCATGGCATGAAAGGGACTTGCAAAGCCAAGGGGGAGGCAGTGGGGTGGTTCAGGCCGGATGTGGCCTCGAGAGGGGCTGGAGACAGATCCCATTGCTTCTCCACAGCTCCCGTTTTCCCTTCTTCTCCGGGTTTGCTTGTGTAAGGTGTTCCTGAAAAGTGAGGCCTCTGCAGATGGGCTTTGACCTTGGCTGCCACCCAGGCTTGCCTTATTGGGGCTGATAGAGGTAGGAGTGATTTTTTTTTGGACCAGCACTCAGCCCTTAAGGATTTTCTAAATACTATGAGGTCTAATTTAAGCCTGATAACTACCTTTTTCCACTGTTAAAAAAAAAAAAAGATAATTTATTTTCCTGGGGTTGTGGGAAACTGCACTTACTGGAGCTTGAGGTAACTTCAGTTGATCTTGTTGATCCATCCCAAAGCTCCTGATTTCAGAAAACAAAAATAAAACAGTGATAACAATCCCAGTGTGCCCAATGAGAGACAGAGTGGGGCAAATAGCAAGAGTTTGAGGACTTTTTGATCTTGTACATTTATGTGATTTGTGGAAAATAAATGCACTACAACTTTAAGGCTTTGCCTGCAGCTAAATATAATGGGTGTGCTGGCTCCACCCTGCTGCTCTATTAGGGATACAGGCATTTATTTTTTCTGGTCTGAGTTTTTGCTTTATATTTTATCCCTTCTATTAGTTTGTGGTTTTTTTTTTTTCCTTTGGGGTGAATCTCTATCATGAAATAACCAACAAATTAAGAGAATGGTTCTGGAGCATGCAGGAGAGATACCTCCTACCATTCTCCCCACGGAAACTTAAAGGATTGGGACTTAACCAAATTTCAGCTTTCACGTAAGTGCCATGCCCTGGTGTCCAGTGGGGAGATGATGATGGCAGGGATGAAGCCTTAAGACAGAAAGTCCATTTTAACCTGACTTTCCCCAGCCTGTTTGATGTTAAGCCAACACCCAAGTTAGCCAGGGGAAACTGAACTTTGTGTCTTGGGGATGGTTCTTTTACTAAATTTTTATCTTTTTTTTTCAAGGTGAGAACTCTATGGGTTGGTAAAACTCAGAGAGACGGTGGCGGGGTGTGTTTTCAATCAGCAGGCGCTCGGTCTAAGCTTAGTTTGTCTCCGACTTTCTGTTTTTGAAAGAGAAGCTGGTTTCATCTCCATTTACTGTAATCATCTGCTTATTTTATTAGCTTTTTCCAAAGGGCTGTGTTTCCCCCCGATGTCTGGCCACCTGTTTTCTATGAGCTGCTGAAGGTCCGAGCTCTCACTCCGTGTGTGCAGAGCAGATTTCTTTCAGCAAGCAGAAAGAAGTGACACAGCTATAGACTAAAAAGGGCAAAAAACCCCACACGCTGTGCTATTTTGGTAGTAGCAAATTATGCCTCCTACAAATTACCATTGGTTATGAACATTGTCCGTCTGTCTGGATGACAATGTCCTCCTTTCAGACCACTACTAATACATTTAGAATTAGGATAATACCCATTGAACTCCAATGCAGCTCCTCTTTTCTGGGCCCTGATTTATTCCAACCAGCAAATGTCACATGCAAGTGGAAGTTTTATGGCTGGATAATTCACAGACTGTTGGGCATCTTATTAGGAAGGACTCAGACTTTTTAAAAAATGACTTCGGGTTTCTTTTTTATTATCAAAAAACTGTAATTTCTCTAGATTTTCTTCCTTCCTGGCTTTTTTATTTTCTTTCTCCTTTTTCTTTTCCTTTTACTCCACACTATTTCCTTTCTTCCTCTCCCCCTCATTTTTCTTTCCCACTTTTTCTTTTCCCCACTTTTCTTCCCAGCTTTTCTCCCCACCTTATTCCTCCTTCCCTGTTCCTCACCCCCTTTCTCAGCTCTGTATTTTATTCTTTCTCTCCCACTTTCCTTTTTCTTTTCTTTCTCTCTACTTTCTTTATTACATTTCCCCGGTTTTTTTACTAATTTTCCGTTTTTTTTCTTTTTTCTCCTTTATTTTTTATCTTACTTTCTCCTTTCTTTTTCTCTTTCATTCTTTCCAGTGAAGCACAGGTTGAACTGAATATTTACTCACCTTTCCATCTGAGCTTCATGAGCATGGCTCTGAAATTACCATGTCTTGACCTATGGTTGGTCTTTTTATGCCCTAAGCAGATGTTTCCAGATGTGAGGTTACATAGGGGCTCCTGGGCAGGAATGGGAGGAGGGTGTAGCCCCTGGTCCTCCTGCTCATTGGATGAATTGAATGCTGGAAGTGAATGCTGGGTGAATTGCAACACAGGAAACCCAGCAGGCAGCTTTCTCCTCTCCTACACAAGCCCTCTCTGGAGCAGAGTGTCCCTTGCAGCCCAGCAAGGGCAGGTTATACCCTTTCCAGCTGTGAGGCTTGAGAACAGATGGTGTCTTGTCCCACTTTCACACTACCCATGGTTTCTTTTCCAGTTTTCCTGAGTCACCTTTTCCACAAATGGGATTGAAGGAAAGAGACGGGCATGTCCGTGGGGGCAGGTTGCTTTTCTCCTTCCTTGCTACCCGGCACAATTCTGTTAAAGATCGCCTGGTCGGCGTTTCTGCAGCATCTCTCTCCCATAACACATCTGTGCTTCCCTCTCCTGGGTTTTCCATTCTGGTTATCTGTGCCAAACAGAAGACAGGAGGTGAGCTACTTTACTGGCTGCCTGGGGAGAAAACAGTACTGTGTCCTCATTTCATGTTGGATGGATTCAGGCATTGCTCCAGAATGAATTCAGAGACCTCTTCCTTCCTTCCTTCCTTCCTTCCTTCTCCTCCTCCCATTTCTTTCTCTTCCTTCGCATCCTTTTCCTCCTGATCATCGTCCTCTGCTGCTTCTCCTTCTCCTCCTCTGCTTCCTTTCCTTATTCTCCTCTCCTTTTTTTCCTTCTCTTCATCTTCCTTCTGCCTTCTCCTCTCCTACCTTCTATCCTCTCCTTCCCTTTCTTCTGTCCTCTCCTTCCTCTCCACCTTCCCATTTGTCCCTCTCCCTCCTTCCCTTCCTCCCTCTCCTGCCTTCCTCTCCTTTTCTGTCCTTCATTTGTCCATATCTCTTCCTCCTTTCTCTCCTTCCTTCCCCTCCTTCCTCCTGCTCCACCCCTGTCATTACCATTACTTCGTGCTGATGCTGCTGCTGGACCTGGAGACAGAGAGGTCACGTCCCAGATGCTACACAAACGTGGAGCGACATTCCCAGCTCTGTCTGCTGCATCCACAGCCCTTATCCCACACCAGATCTCTCTGCCCCTTGCAGGGGCAGCCTTTGCAAAAGGGAGGCCCCCAAGCAGAGGGATGTTGGTGTGGGACCCTTGGGAGCTGTTGTCAAGGCTCCTCTCCTCAGATCCCTGGGTTTTTCTTGCCAGGATCAGTTACATCGGTGCAAGAAAGGTGTGAAGCCCCCATCCTTGTGAAGGTTCTTGCAGAGGGCTCTGTGCGTGGGGACTCATTTTAAACAGGCTTTTAACCTCTGCAGAGTGAGTGTAAGGTTGGCTGGGCTGCATCCTCGGATGTTCAGGAGCTGCTTTGGATGGTGTTTCAGGTCATAAAACGCAAGTGCTGTGTCCGGAAAGACAGATTACTGCCACAGCACGAGCGAATTTATTGAAACCAGGCAACCAACTAATTCACCCTGTGTTACGTGTGTGTCTTTTCATCCCTCTTGTGCTTTCCTGGCCAGACTGAGAGTGGTTTTGGCATTGAGGGTAAATGCTGTGGGGAGCAGCTGGGGGATAGCCTGGAGAAAAGGAGGCTCAGGAGGGACCTTCTGGTTCTCTCCAACTCCCTGACGGGAGGGAGGAGCTGGGGGGGAGTTCGGGCTCTGCTCCCAGGGAACAAGGGACAGGATACGAGGACATAGTCTTAAGCTCCACCAAGGGAGGGGAGGTTCAGGTTGCATATTAGGAGGAATTTCTTCACAGAAAGGGTGATTAAACTTTGGAAGTGGCTGCCAGGGAGGTTTGGAGTCCCCATCCCTGAAGGTGTCCAAGGAAGGACTGGACATGTCCCTCAGTGCTCTGGGCTGGGGGACAAGGTGGGGCTTGGGCACAGCTTGGGCTCAATGGTCTCTGAGGGCTTTTCCAGTCTCAGTGATTCTGTGATTCTTTGGTGGCTATCCTCTCAAAGAGAGGGAGAGAGGTGATGTATATAGGTGTGAGATGACTATTACTTAAAATGAGTGCCCTTTGGAGCTCTGACTGGCACGAGATGGCACTAAGGCTTCTTCAGAGTCTTTCTCATTCTGTCTGAGTCAAACCCCTGGAGTAGGAGTGAATCTCCTCTCCTCTGGATGGCTTTGGATGTGCTGTGTAGTAATTGCTGGAAGGAATGTGGGTGTATAAATCCCTTCCTACAGGTCCCTGAACTCGTGGCAATGAGTAGAAATTAAGGGCTGTTTTTATTGAGGGATTGATGAGCTGCAGCTAGTTGCTAATTTATACACCTTTTCCATCTCCTAATAGAAGGGGTGCAGTGGTCACCAGCAAATTGAGGAAATGCTCTACAGAGCACCTAAAAAGGGATGTGTCTGTCTGTGTGTTTGCTGCAGAGGGGGAGTTCACTTTGATGTGAGTGTTAGCATTTCTAAGAAATGGTGATTCTCCTTTGGGAAGCCTGAGTGAACACCAGTTCCCAGGAGTTGGCTAATTTGAATCATCTTTGCTCTGTTTTGTCCTATCCATTATATTCAGCTGTCAACATCAAATGCCACAAAGACCCTGTAAGAGACTTCTTTCTGCTTCCCTCTAATAATCCCAGAAACACTGGTCCCTTTGTCTGGGCGGCTCTCTGATGGCTCTCAGTGTTCAACTTGCTGGAGAAGAACCACTTTGTGGAGTAGTAGGACGATCAGTGTGGCAGTGGCTCAAGTTTCCTGCCCTTGAACAGGCAGGAGAGGAGTGAGGGGGAGTTGTGTTTTGGCCATCATGGTTAATGACGTCTGAGAGGAGTTTTGGTGGCAGCCCAACAAAGGTGATCCTGTCTTGAAAAAATATAGGCCTGCATTTAATTTGCTCCAAAATTTGTTGGGGTTTAGTGTGATCCTTGGTGCTGAAGTAGGACAGTAAGATCTGCTTTTCATGTCTTCTTTTGAGGCTGTCTAAGGCATCCCATGCTTAACTCAGCATAGACTTGGTGGAATTCTACCTGATTTCTTACTCCCCATCTCTTACTGAAGTGAAGGAACAGCAAATGCCTTCATTGCTCAAAATACCCCCAAATATCCGGCACTCCATGTGATTCCATATTAATTTTGTGCTAAGCTTTCGTTATCCAGCTCTTGCTGCTGGCCTCAGTTTTACCCATCTCCCACCTCTTGTGCCATTGGTCAGTGGTCCAGGTCTGCCCTTCCAGTTT